>VDFB02046179.1:0-65206 GCA_007258455.2 Sequoia sempervirens | reverse complement strand
CGTGTCACCATCAGATTGGTCCACATCATTGTCTACCATTGATGTCACCATCCGCCACGTCACATGCTGACATCATCATTTTGACTAGTCAACCCTTTTGATGAAAACTTTGACTTGGCATAACTTTGGCATATGTACTCTGTTTTCAATGAAACAAATGGCGTTGGAATCATGGCAATGAGGTCTACAACTTGGTGTCATTTTTTCCTTTTTTTTAGATGATCAATTTTCCACCTTTTTCCTAGCCCCCTGATTTGTGTGTTTGACTAGACCTTTGACTGAGCATAACTGCTGCATATGAACTCCTTTTGAGCCCATTCAAGTTGTGTCAGGACCATGTTGGCAAGCTCTATGTGATGAAGCTAGGTTTTGTTAGATTTTAAGAATATGAATTTTCAAGTTTCCTGGATCCACCTGGATCAACTTCCTAGCCCATTCTATCGCTTCCCAACTTGTTAGAAGATTCACTAAGATATAACTTCCTTTTACAAAACTGGTTAGGTTGGAGCTGATGAACTTTGGTAGGATGTTGACCAGTCTTAGAGCTAGAACATTTGCTATAATTTTGTAGGACATATTCAAAAGGGTGATGGGCCTCTAGTTCTTTACAAGAGTTTTGTCCCCCCCTTTTGGGAGGAGCTTAATAATCCCTTTATTGATATGCTTTCCTAGAGAGCCACCATTCATAGATTCCTTGCAGACCTCAAGTAGGTCTTCACTCACCCACTCATAGAAGCACTTGTAAAATTGAATGGGTAAACCATCACAACCAGAAAACTTATTGTTGCTCATTGAGCTTATTGCCTTTAGAATTTCTTCCTTGGTTAGTTTTGTTGCAAGATTTTTTGCATCTTCCACCGGGATCTTCATGGGGATTAGCTTCTCTAATGATTTTTTGGGAGATAATGAGGCTTCATTCTCTCCCCATGAGGAGAACAACTCTTTGAAAAAACATGCAAACTAGTTAAAAATATCTTCTTGGGCTTTCAAAATATTTTCCCCATCCCAAATTTGGTCATCTAATCCCTAGACCTCTTTTCCTTTAAGAAATTGAAAAGGAATTTGGTTCCTCTATCCCCTGCCTTCAACCAATTTAGTTTGGCCTTAACTCTTAGCACATTGACTTTGTTGTTCTAAATTCTCCTTAGGCTGCTCTTTGTTGTGGCCAACTCTTCACTCAGTCCAACATCCCCAAGTTGTTGTTGGATGTTGGAATCAATAATAAATAACCACTCTTGCAGTTCCCTCCCCTCTTTACTAGCATCAAGGGAACACTTCTTTCCCACAGTCTGAAAGAGATTCTTCCATGCCTACACATTGGAACTCGATCTCTCAATGGTAGTAACATCTTTCAGAAGTCATTTATTGATTTCCCTTATGGATGCAATAGCTTCACAAGAGTTTGGGTTCTTTAGTAATTGAGTATTGAGCATGAAGGAAGGCTTTATTGATTTTTTCCTTGTTCTATCCTAGAAAGTTATTAGGTTGGATTTGATTGGATGGTGATTAGAAAGAGTGTAGGGGTAGACACACACTCTAGTCCCTAATTCATCCAGAGTAAAAATGAAGAAATCCTTGTTAGCATATACCCTATCTAATCTGTAGTATATTCTACTACCCCCTTTTTGGGCATTTTACCAAGTAAGCCAAATTCCTTTGCACTCTTTCTTACCCTTTTCCATAGGGTCAATAAAGTTGAGTTTATGCTTCAATTTTAGCTAGAAGAATCTTTCATTTCCCTTCCAGGACATATCAATTCCTCCCAATTTATCCTTTGCTTTCTCAATCATGTTTAAGTCTCCCTGAAGGTTCTAAGGGATAGCTAGAAGGGAAGTTAACCACTTCCATAGGATGATTCTATCTCTATAGTCATTAAGAGCGTAAACTGAGCATACTCCAAATTCCAAGTTGTCTTTTTTGATGTAATCCATATAGCCTAGTTGTAGGGTGAGCAGCCACTGCCACTAATCCATTGTGTCCAATAGTTGGATACTAGGATGGAGGAGCCCCCCCTACCCCATTAATGTGTTTTCGAGGAGGCAACCCCATTCCAAATGAATCTTATACTTATTTCCAGGGAGAATCTAATTGCCTTGGTTTCTTTTAGTAGTACAAAATCCTTATGCTTTTCCAAGTTTAAGAACTGCCTAATGATATATATTTTATATTTGGGGACTCAATTCCCTAGACATTCCAAGAGATGCCAGTAAGCCTCATCATCCCCCAGTCATTGGGTTATCACTTAGTTCATTCCAGAACTATTTGAAACATTTAGGGAATCTTTCTTCCACTTATAATTTCTTTGCCACAGATGATTGGACACTATTATTTTCCTCTTGTGTTTGGGGTTCCTTGGCTTTCCAAGGCCATTTTTAACCTTAGAGGTTTGCTAATTTAACTCCCGTGTGACACCCTCAGTAGCTTTGTTACCTACGATCAAGTCCTGACTAGGGGGAGAGGACTCAGAGTCTTTGGAGGGTCTATTGTCCTTCAGCCCAAACTCTTTTTTTCCCTCAACTAGAAGATTTCCATTTTCAGCAACCTGGAGGTGGCTAGGGTTATCGGGGTGCCCAGTGGTGCCGAGGGGCCCATCCCACAGATTAGATGAAGGCCCCACCCTGTCAAAGAAAACAAGGGTACTATTAGATTCAGGCATTACAGATTAAGCTCGCATAGTCTCCTCAAAGGCCATGGGAGGGAAAACAACAACTAAGTCCTCATATTTTAAGTTTAGGGTTTCATTAACCTCATTGTTTAGAGATTTTAGTCCATTGAGTCTGTTGGATGAGACTCGGGGCCATTAGCCACCTCAATACCCCTAGTAGCCTCTTTATCTATAGGGACAATTTTGGAATTAAATTGATTGGTCCCCTTATTAATCCAAAATTTTGAGGGTTTAGGTTTAGTATCGAGGTCCCCAAAGCTTTCAAATATACAAATTTTTAGGCTTCTTAAAGCCAACTACTGGGCATTTAGCCGTTCAAGAAGGAGAACATCCCCGATGTGATCCTGAGTTGAGATAGGTCTGGGGTGGGCAATGGTGTGAGCACCAATCATGTTTTCCTTGGCATCATCACAACTATCAAGGGAGGAGAAGGGTTTTTTGTGGGTACAATTAATACTAGGGTACAAAATAGGATGGATAGAATTTCCATCCATAATTGGAGATGGGTTTCTTGCATCCACATCTGAATCCAACAAGCCTTCCTTGGCACCAACAATGTGTTCAGTGTCAAATTTTTTAGGTTGTAAATTAGATTGGGCTTCTATCGAAGCTGGAGAAGGATTAGGAATGGCAGAGGCAGAGAAGTTGTCCCTTCCAGGTGGTTGAGCGTTCCTTTCCGCCTTCCATTTTGGAGGATTGGGCAATTCTTTCTAAGATGCCCTTTTCTTTTGCACAAAAAATAGGCATTTACTCCACCAAGAATTTCCATGGGGTAAGAAACAACCCCACATTCTTCAACAATATTTAGGCTTCTTGGGATTTTTATCCCAGGGTTGATTGAAACCAAAACCCTAGCATCTAAGTTTGGGAGGACGACTTTGGTCTCGTCGACCTTTAACACTTTTCCCATAGGTTCCACAATCTGTGGAATTATCCTCCAGAATTTTGACGAAAGGTCTTTCACAATCACCAATCTAGGGAAAGAGAGGGCTATTATTTCCTCTACAACCACCGAGGCCGACTAGGAAAATACACGAAACATGCATCCATCGATGTTCCAATACAATTTTTTGAGGGTTTTTCTCTGCATTTCATTGCTTTTGAAGAAAACAATAAAAAGACCTTTCTATAATAATCTACAATAAGTAACTTGAATATTGAACATTTTTTTGCCAAACATTAATGAACCAAGAGTCAATATATCTTCTTACCAGGAACTTATTTACATCTACATCGACTAAAAAAATGGCAATGTCTTTTCAAAGATTTCTTTCATTAGAAATTGTTGCTTTCATTTCCAAATTTGGATGCAAGAAGAGATCTTTAAGGGTTTCAGAGGAGTGCTTACCTTCCCCTCAGTCCTCTTCACTTTCATCTTCAACCACTGAGAATTTCAAACCTTCAACCGCTGAGAAGATGGGGTCTGCGAGCACCTCCTTGAATTATTTCACACCATTATTTTGTGAAAATTTCAAGATTCAATGGAGTTAATAGGAGGGTCAGGGGTCTCATACCCCCCTCCATGAAAGTTAATTAATTTATTGCCAGTAGGGATTACAAACCAGAGCCTTGAGACGACTCGACACACATACGAATGAAAAAAATAACAAACACCTAGCGAAGAAACTACCATGACACAAGGAAAGCAATAAATGAGTAAAAGCAAGGGTTATATAGGGGGGATTATCTAGAACAAACCTACATAGGGGAGGAGGGCCTCCCCATGCCTTGGGATCCATGTGCAGTCGAAACCATATGATTTCCTTGAACACCAAGCACCAACTTGCAAAGTCATTCCACATCTCTTGGGACTAACTATTCTCCAACCATTACCAAGTTATTTGGTAAACCTCATGCACATACCTTTTGAGGTTGGAAGAATTTCCCTCTCACCTCAAATGTCACTCAACACTTGGTATCAAGGTTGATGACTTGGTCAAAGAGGTTGTTGGTTTGCACATTCCAAGTGATCCTAAGGTTGACACCTATAGGAAACTTGTCTACTTATTTGTGCCACATCATGTGGAACTTGTTAATCCACATGATAGGTGGATTGCCTCTACCTTGACTATTTAGGAAAGATCATATTGCAATCAACTTAACTCCTTTATCAATGATTTTGATAATGAAAAATTAGGCTCATTGTATGTAAGTGTATCTTTGTGGAAGCACAAGGTTTTTGTTCTCATGATCTTATATGAAAAAATTAATAGGCTACACTTGTCACATGAGGAAAATTTTAAATTATGATCCATGTAAACAAGATAAAGGGCTAGGAATAAATGGAAGGATAAAGGGATAAAAGTGAATTAAATAATAGAGGAAAATATGGTGGGAGTTAAGTAGCCTAAATTAAGAGAATTAATTAATTAATTTAGTTCGAGGATTCAAGGATAAAGGCTAGACTTAATTAAATAAATATAAATTTTATATTAATTAAAGGTGTTGGATAAGGGTAATGGATATATTAATTAAATAAATATAAAAAATTATTTAATCAAATATTAGCATAAGGGTAATGGATGAATTAACTAAACAAATAATAAATATTTATTTAAATATTTGGCTAAGACAAAGTGGGATAAAGGTGTTGAGTAAATATAATAATTAAATAAATAAATAATATTTATTTAATTAACGAGTTAGGATAGGCTAATATTACATGTGGTTGGTAAGGTCGTGCATTTCAAGTGTCTAGAATTCCTCTAAACCTTAACATCAATTTTCTCTTTTTAAAAAAAATAATTTATTATATTAGGATTATATTAGAAATAATTTTAATTGATATCTTGAAAGATTTATCATCTACAAAGAAGATTAACATACTAGATAAATAAGTATTCAATTTTTATCTTTTACTAGTGCAAGCCCCAAAAACAAACAAATCGCATATATCACTAAATTTATCCAGCATTGATATGACCTAATAAACAAGACCTTAGAGTTGATTGATTTTTAAACTTAGTAAAAATTCTAAAAGAAGTGAAATGATCTTCATTCTACTTGAGTCGTATGTGTCAAAAATACCATAAACAATTTTCAAGTTAATAATTAAGATTAGAATTAAGCACAAAGGGAAATATAGATTTAATCTACCTAATAGACATGCAATTAATAAAGAAAACTTGAAATTTTTTAGTAAAATGAGAAATCACTTGCAAGAAGAAAACAAACAAACAATAAGTAAGAGAGAAATGAATAGATAGATCCTAGAACAAATTACCATTGTGCTATGGTTAGATGATGATAAAAAATAATATATGAAGAATATCACCTCTTTTAATATCTAAAAATAACTAATCCTATAATATGATCATCATAATTTACTAATAGTATATCGAAGCATACTTCAAATTCATTAAGACTATGTGAGATTTTTATTTATCAAATACCTACTATATAGTCTTACATTGATAAGTAAGCATAAATGATTGGAATATTATTTAAATTAAGAAAGAAGAAACTAACTTGTAAAATTTATTCAAGAAAAATAGTATACACATGAGACTATTGAAATTCTGGTATCTTATTTTTGTTTTCTGGTTGTGTTCTTATGTTGCAGGTTGTCGTTTCCATATTTAAAAATGCATGTCTGATGATCTTATGAGCGTGTAAGGGTAGTAATAGAGTTTGACCTCTTATTTTTTCTGGGTTTCTAATAATTTCAATTGAGTTGTCTGTATTTTGGTTGTCAAAATAGTTAACTCATACTTAATTTAAATAGTTTCTTCTTCTTGGACGTTTGCATTATTTCTATGAATGTTGGGAATTCTTAATGTCGAGTTTATATTGAATATGATAATAGCTATTATGTTTGTTGCCTTATGGGTTTCTGTCATAACTGTATTGATTGCCTGTGAGTGTTTTGTGTTGGCTGAATGTTGGCAAAGATTCTCTGACTTAGTAATTTGTATGAACATTATAATTGGTAAACTTGTTTGTTTTATTCTATTATATGAACTGATTCACAAGTCTGCAACCCATTTAAGAAGCTGAAAAGCTCTGAGAAGAAAGAATGATTTGGTGGGTAATGTGGAAGAGTGCGTAAAAAAGAGAAGTGTCGGGATCTTCATTTTTGTACAATTTGTGAGTTGAAGAATCATTCTGAAAAATCATGTTGGAACAGAGAGTGGAATGGACAATCTATGAAAGATTGTATGAAGATTGATTATGGATGGATTGGTGGATCCAGTTGGAAAAAGTTACAAATATGTTCAAAAGGTTGCTCAAACTTAAATGTTGGTATGTTAAAAGAAATGTTTATCAAACAAAGTTTGAAAGTTTGAGTCATGTGGGTGATGATTGCTTATTATGATTGGCACATTGGAAGGTGTCATGTGACTTGAGAGACTATGAGTCTTCTCTATGTTAGAGAAAGGAAGGGAAAACCTTGTGATCTCTCAAGAGGGAGAGAAATGAGTAAGTGGGTACTTAGCTTCTACAAGAAGGGTATTAAGAGGGTCTATAAGACTAAAGTGATGATAATCTTACACACTAAGTTGCTTAGGTTCAGTTTACAAAATTTCAAGACCGTATTGTGAGGCTTAGCATCAAGGGGGAGTATGTTGGAAAGTGATGCATGAGCCTCATTGCCATGCAATTCAACTTAGCTTCCATGCACAATTATGCTTGCAGTTCTCCTAGTTTGCATGAGGAGAAAAGTTAGGAAATCACTATATCTTACATGAAAATAAAATAGTGTTTCTAAATATAGAGTTTGCATGAGTTTGTAATTTGCATGTAATATACATGATAAATTACATGTAGAAGAAATTGTAATGGAAAGCATCTATAAGGAGAGGTCATATGTAATGAATTTATTTATTAGAGAAATAAAAGAGGATGTGTGTGTTCGTGTTAAAGAATTCTCTGTGTTTTGCTTTGTTCTTTGTTTGTTGTTTCTATGTTTATTGTTTTTTGTTTATTGATTGCTTCAAATTCTACAAGAATTTGGAAATGGCAAGGAGAAAAGGGAAATCCCCAAGTCATGCTAATAAAGAACATAATTAGAGCTCTCTCTAGGTTAACCAATGGCCACAAGGTAGTTGGGTATGCTCGTTCTGCAGGGAGGAGAAGGTATTTCACCTCTGAATATATGTTCATGGGCGTATCATTTAGTGCACTCACATCAAACATCCCCAAAGGCCACTTTGCAGTGTATGTTGGCAGTGAGCACTCTAGGTTTATCATCCCAACTATGTATTTGAATCATTATCTATTCTGGGCAATGTTGGATAAGGCAGAGGAAGAGTATGGGTTTGATCACCAAATGGGACTCATAATTCCCTATGAGGAGGTCATTTTCCAGTATTTGACATCCCTATTGAGCAAACTATTTTCTTTGCTTGGGGTTTTTGTTTATAATGATGTTGCATGCTCAAATTCTCTATATAGCAGAGCAAGACAGAAAGGTATATTTTCGCTGTTATAAATTCATAAACAACAACATTATGTTTAACTGACTATGGAGCTTCTCAATAATGTTTACTGACGGAGCAATATTTCTTCAATCAATAAGCTTTATATGGTGTACATGGGTGCTACTCTGTCAAAAGATGATAGGAATTCATACAAAGAAGTTGCTTCTTTGTACCTTAGCATGCTTAAATCTTTATATAAAAGGTTATTAAAATCTACTTTCACGTTTGGTTCACTCTAGAAAATTTAGCCAACAATCAGAGTTTGGAGCGATTTTCTATTAATAGATCACCATAAAATGGTTACTAGCAGTGTGGCGAGCTAATATAATTGTAATATTGGTGACAACTATGATGGAGTTAAAGGAATCTTTAAGGTATAGCTATGCAAAGATATTTCGCCAGTTTGTAGCTATGCTCTCTCCATCACATGCCCAACAACTCTTAGGGGTAAGTGCATAGATCTATGATACAATTTTGGCTCTTAAGATGCCACTTTTTTCTGAAATCTGCAAAATCTGATTTGCATGAGAAAATGAAGATAGTTACGCTCAAAATTTCAAGATGCAGCAAGAACAAAAGTTGAAGTGCTCTGAGTCTAGTTTCTAAGCTACTATTTTTTTTTGAAATTAATGAAGATTAATGGTCTCAAAAAGGTGGGGGCCAAAACAGGTCCTTTTTTATCAAAAATAATAGCATAGCGTTTGAGGGCTACCCTCTTTTTGATTAAATTTTTTTTAGAATTTCAAAAATCCCAATGGTGAGAAATTAGCTAACACCATGTAGTTTATTCTCCTTCTTTTAGATATTTTTTTTAATAAATATATAATATTTTATGAATTTTCAAAGTGGACACATCCTGAAAAGTTGAAATTTGAGTGTGCTCCCCACTATTTTTTTTGAAAACTTATCGATTTTTTGTTTTGATCATGTGTAGAATGGAATCTAGTTTCAAAAAATGTAATTTGTTTCATGCTTCGATGAACGGATAAATATCTATTGTAAAACTAGCACATGTTGGTTTTGGACAAAAAATAGAGGCATTTACAATAGAAGTCATGGATCAAGACCTTAACTAAATCAAAATGAAAAAGAAATTATATATTTAGATAGTAAGAGAGAGGTTAATGCTATCACATTTTTTTTATAAAATTACATTGAAAGATGTGCAAATAAGACAGGAAGCACAGACGAAAATATGAGGAAATTTGGCAAATCCTATCAATTAACATGTCTTTTGCATGAAAGGGTTGTCCAAACCTTTGGGTCGGATTCCCAATGCAAAATCCAACCCATTGGGTTGGTACTTCCCAATGCAATATATTTGGCACTCGCCAAATTTGGCGTGTGCCAAATTGGTTGCTTCATTTGGCTAGCATCAAATTTGGAGAGCACCAAATTTGGTGCTCACCAAATGTAATTCATGACTTTTGGAATGTATTTCTCTAAACTCTTTGATTTTCTCTTTCTTAGCCATGGAAACTATATACATGAAATAAAAATTGAAGTATAAGTTGACATTTACATATGGACATTTAATTTCTTATACTTTAAGTTATATTTCATGTATATAGGCAGGATGTTTGAGAGTGGTTTTAGATTTGTAGGAGTTATAATGCAAATTCTAGTTTTTGGAAGATTTTAAAAAAATTCAGACTTAGTCAAATTTCAGTAATCAGTATGTCAAATTTCATCTTTCTCTCTCTATCTCACTCATTTTCATCTCTTATTCTCTAGACCTCTCTCTCTCACTATCTCCATCCCTTTATCTGAGACTCTCTCCCTTGAGCTCAAGAACTACGTCTGTACATGTCCATCTATATCTCCTTCCCTCTCTAATATCTATCTCCCTCCCTCCCTCCTTCCCTCTCTACATTTCTCTATCTCCCCTCCCTCTCCTTTTATCTCTATATATCTCTCTCTACTCTATGTATCACCTCTCTCTATACCTACCTATCCCTCTCTCCCTCTCTCTCCCCTCTTTCTCTCTCTATACTTCCCTATCTCTCTCTCCTTCCCTCCCTACTCTCTATCTCACCATTCTCTCTCTCCTTCCCTCTCTAGTTCTCTCTGTCTCCTCTCTCTCCTTCCCTCCCTCCTCTCTATTTCTCTATCTCCCCTCTCTCTCCTTCCCTTTCTACTTCTCTCTAAGTCTCTCTTTCTCCCCCTCTCTCTCCTCTCTTTTTCCTTTCACCCACCTTTATCTCTGCCTCTATATAACCTGTCCTCTGTACCTGTTCTCTCCCCTTCTTCCCTCTCAATCTCTCCACCTTCCTCCTTACCTCTCTACTTCTCTCTCCATCACACATCTCTATCATCTATCTCACTTCTCTCTCTCCCCTTCCCTCTCTAGTCTCTTCCTCTCTATCTCACCTCTCTCTCCCTACCTATCCCTCCCTCCTCTCTCTTATCTCTCTCACCTCTCTCTCTCTCCCTACCACTTCCTCCCTCTCTCCTTCCCTCTATACTTCTCTTTATCTCCTCCCTCTATCTACATAGACCTCTCTCTATTTATGTCTCACCTCTCTCTCCATCCCTACCTCTCCCTCTCTATCTCTCCTTTTATATCTATTTCTCTTTATCTTCCTCTCCCTCTCCTTACCCACCTCTCTCTCTATTTCTATCTCTCACCTCTCTCTCTAAATCCTTATCTATCCCTCTATCTCTACCTCTCCATCCATCTCTCCTTCCCTCTCTACTTCTCTATATCTCCCCTCCCCCTCTCTTCCTACCTCTCTCTCCATCCTTACCTCTCCCTCCATCTCACCTTCCCTCTCTACTTCTCTCTACCTATCTATCCCTCTATACCTTATTCTCTCTCTCTTTCTACCCTTAACTCTTTACCCTCTACCCTCTACCCTCTACCTCTCTCCCACTCCCTCCCTCTCTCTCTCACTGAATCTCTATATCTCTCTCCCATCTACCCTTAACCCTAAACCCTAAACCCTAAAACCCTCTACCTTCTACCCTCTCTCTCTCTCAATTCTCTCCCTCCTACCCCCTCTCCATCTCTTAGACCTTTCTCTCCTCCCTCATCTCTCCTCTCACCCTTAACCCCTAAACCCTTAAACCCTCTACCCTCTACCGGTAACCCTATACTCTTATCTCTCCCACTCCTCTCTCTCTCTCTCAAGTATCTCCTCTACCCCCCTCTCCTTTCTGGGTCTCTCTCTCTCTCAATCCCACTCCCTCTATCTCTCCCCTATACCATTAACCTAAACCTAAACATAACTTGTAAACCCTCTACCCTTACCCCTCTACCCTCTCTCTCTCTCAAGTGTCTCCCTCATGACCCCTCTCCCTCTCTCAGGTCTCTCTCTCTATCACTCACTCCCTATATCTCTCTCCCCTCTACCCTAAACCCTTAACCCTTAAACCCTCTACCCTCTACCATTAACCCTCTACCCTCTATCTTTCTCCCACTCCTTCTTTCTCTCTCTCTCTCTCAAGTTTGTCCCTCCTACCTCCTCTCCCTCTCTCAGTTAATCCCTCTTTCGCTCTCCCCTCTACCCTTAACCTTAAACCCTAAACCCTTAAACCCTCTACCCTCTAGCCTTAAGCCCATCTACATCTATCTCTCTCCCACTCCATCCCTCTCTCTCTCTCTCAAGTCTCTCCCTCCTAGCGCCATTCCCTCTCTCCCTCCTAGCGCTATTCCCTCTCTCAAGTCTCTCTTTCACTCACTCAATCCCTCTATCTCTATCCCCTCTACCCTTAACCCTCTACCCTTCACCCTATACCCTCAAACCTTAAACCATTAAACACTCAACCCTAAACCCTAAACCCTAAACCCTAAACCGTTAAATCCTAAATCCATAAACCCTCTACCCTCTACCCTCAAACCAATATCATCTACCCTCAACCATAATCCATCAACCCTTAAACCATTAAACCAAATTAAATTCTCTACCTTAATCCCTCAATAATCAACCCTTTATCCCTCAACCCTTAAACCCTCAACCCTCAACCCTCTACCTTCAACCCTCAAACCTTCAACCCTAAACCCTCAACTCTAATCCATCCACCCTATACGCTTAACCTTAAACACTCGAACCTGAACCCTTAAACCCTAAACCATTAAAACCTCTACCCTCTACCATATACCCTAAACCTTTAAACCTTCTACCCTCTACCCCCAACCCTATACCCTCAACCCAATACCCTAAACCATCAACCCTATACCCCCATTTCTCAACCCTCTACCCCATACATTGGATCATCAACCCTCATATATCTATGTCCCTCCATCCTCTTCTCTCCTTCTCTCTATCTCACTTCTCCCTCCATCTCTCCCTCAATCCTTCCTTCCATCCTTACCATAATCCCTCAACCCTATACCATCAACCCTTAAAGCCTTAAAAACTCAACCCTAAACCCTAAATTCTAAACCCTGTATGAGCCTCTACCTCTACATATTTAATACCTCACCCTCTGCCCTGCCTGGCCTTAGGCCCTTGGCCCAAGTAGTCTCTCTTCAATCCTCAGCTCTCAACACTTAATCCTCAACTTTAGGCCTCAGCCTCAGCCCCATGAAAGCCCTAGTCCTCAAGCCTCTACCCTGATCCCATCCCTCTACCCTCTGCCTCTGGAGAGAAGTAGAGTGGAGGATGGAGGGAGGAAGGAAGAGGAGATGAGGTGAGTGTGTGAGGAGGAGAGGGGTAGGAGGAGATGGTTGAGGAAGGAAGAGAGGAGGGAGTGGGAGAGAGAGATATGTAGGGAGAAATTGAGTTAGGGGTATAAGTTAGAAGAGGGTTTAAGGAGACTGAGTTTTAAGGTTAAGTGTTTAGAGTTTAGGATCGAGGAAGTAGAGGGTGAAGGTTTAGGGTTTTAAGGAATTAAGGGTGAAGGTTAAGGATGAGGGTAGAGGAGGAGAGAGAGATAGAGGAGTGGTGAAGTGAGACACCTGAGAGGGAGGGTGGGGAGACCGGAGAGAGGGAGGGTGGGAGAGGCAGTGCAGGTTGGAGTGGGAGTAGAGGTTTAAGGGTTTATGGTTAGGGTTAAGGAACAGAGGAGAGGACCTGGGGAGGGGGTGGTAGGGAGATATTTGAGAGAGAGGTGGGAGAGATGGAAGGTAGAGGTTTAAGGGTTTAAGGGTTTAAGGGTTTAAGTGGGGTTAAGAGATAGAGGGAGAGGAGATAGGAGTGAGAGAGAGAGACCTAAGAAGAGGGAGGGGTGGGGAGACTTGAGAGGAAGGAAGAAAGGAGATATGAGACTCTCCTCCTACTACCCCTCTCTCTCTTGCAAGACTTTCTCTCCTGCCTCTCCCTCTCTCAGGTCTCTCTCCCTCTCTCACTCACTCCTATCTCTCTCCCCTCTATCCTTAACCCTTAACCCTTAACCCTTAAACCCTATACCCTTAACCCTCTACCCTCTATCTATCTCCCACTCCTCTCTCTCTAAAATCTCTCCCTCCTACCCCCTCTCCCTCTCTTAGGTCTCTCTCTATCTCTCAAATATCACTCCCTCTATCTCTCTCCCCTCTACCCTTAACCCTAAACCCTAAGCCCCTAACCCTTAAACACTAAACCCTTAAACCTACTACCCTCTACTCTTAACCCTCCCTCCCTCTATCTCTCTCCCACTCCCTCCCTCCCTCTCTCTCAACCCTTAAGCCCGTAAACCCTCAACCCTTAAATGCTAAACCCTTAACCCTTAACCCTTAAACCCTCTACCCTTAACCCAATACTCTCTACCCTTAGCCCTATACCCTCTCTCTCTCAAGTATCTCCTCCTCTCTCCTCTCTCCATTCTCTCTCTCCTCCTCCCTCTATCTCTCCCTCTACCTGCCTGAAACCCTAAAACCCAGCCCAACGTAAAAGCCTCTGCCTCTACCCTTAAACCCTACCTTCATCTCTCTCCCACTGCCTCCCCTCTCTCTTTATCTCTCTCTCAAGTCTCTCCTCCTACCCCTCTCCCTCTCAAGTCTCTCTCCTCCCATAACCCTATGTCCTCCCTCTCCCTTAGCCCTTGACCTTAAGCCCTCTGCCCTCTATGCTTAGCCTATACCTTAAACATAACCCTTAACCCTTAAACCTTCTGCCTCTCGGCAACCTATACCCTCTATCTCTCCCACTCCCTCCCTCTCCCTCTCTCAAGTCTCTCCCTCCTACCCCTCTCCCTCTCTTGGTCTCTCTCTCCTCGCTCCTATCTCTCTCCCTTCCACCCTTATCCCTCCTTCCTTCCCCTCTCTCACTCCTCCCTCTCTCTCTCTCTCACTCCTCCATCTATCTCTCCTCTACCATTAACCCTAAACCCCTAAGCCCAACCCTCAGCCTCTACCTCTAACCTATCCTCTCTCTCAGTTTCTCCTCCTGCCCCTCTGTCTAGCAAGTATCTCTCCTCCTCCTCACTTATTCTATGTCTCTCCCCTCTACCCTTAGCCCTCTACCATTAACCCTTAACCCTCTCTTGGGTATCTCTCCTTGCTCCATCTCTCTCCCTCTGCCATTAAACCTAAAATAAACCCTTGGCCATGAGCCCTAGGCCCTAGAGCCTAAACCCTTAACCCTTAAACCCTTAACCCTTAAACCCTCAACCCTAATACCTCAACCCTATACCCTCAAACCAATACCCTAAACCATCAACCCTATAGGTTCTCAACCCTATACTGTAAGGAAATATTAGGTGCAGAACAAACTCTCCTAACGTCAAAACCTCAGGGAAGAATGCATATATGACTTTAAATTTTCAATTACAGTTCAATAAGATACACTTGAAAGGAATAAAAAAACAAGGAAATGAACATACACAATTGGACACCAAATTTATGTGGGAAAACCCTTATGGGAGAAAAACCCACCACACCAAGAAAAGCCTCTTTGTATTACAGTAAAGAAAAATTACATACATAGATCAACTTCACTTTCTCATGTCAATTTTTACAGTAGCACATTTACTGATCAATATTGTACAAAATAGCTCTCATAAAACATACAATGAATTCACTAAGATCAATCTGTGTTCAATCGAGCAACACTTCATTATCTCACACTATTCATTGTCATCCACCATTTCCAAAGAGTAATCCATTCTCTCATAGTCCGTTCATTTCCCTCACAGGAATGATCACAACAGTCGAACTACCAACGGTTCTCCTTCTGCTTCGCTCATTGGTTCAGAACACACCATGTAGGACAATCATTCAGTCAAAGAAGTTCTGTAATCAAGGGAAAATTCTAAAATAATGTTAGAGGGGTTAGCACAATAACAATAAAATTCCTATGAAAATAACAAAGTACAAAGGAAGTGATGTGAAGACAAAAGGGATAATGTTACCCTAAGTCTCCACCTTCCATGATTGACCTTTGTTACACCTCCTAGCTTGCAGTAAATAAAAATGCCCTCAGATTTATGTGAGCAACTATGACAAATGACTAAGCCCTATGCAAGTGTTGAAGGATTTGCAGAAAATAAAATGACCCTACAATGGACTAAAATGACTATGGCTGTGAATGACTATGACTGTAAAACTAATAGTAGCATAAGTGAGTAAACATGAGAAAGCCAAGAAGTGCAAAGAGAGCCAAGAGAGCCAGGGAGAGCAAATGAGAACAAAATTGCCCTTTTATGAAAACTGCAATTTTGAATGTGTGGCCAGGATGAAAAGATGACCAGAACCCTAGAATCAATGATCTAAATGTTGCTATGTGCATTAGGGTTAGGTCAAAATTAGGGCAAAAGGTAAGAACGAAGGGTTGAGATTGAATTATAAAATAATTCAATCTAGGGCTGAAATTAAATGAGATGTCAAAGGTCAAAAATTAATTTGGAAGATAAAGGCAGCACGGACAAGAGGTTCTTTGGAGAAATTAAATAATGAAATTTATTTACTCGGGTGACGATAAATAATTAAATAAAGATATTATTTAATTATGGAGGAATGTGACAAAAGAATTCTTTTGAATTAAATAATGATTTAATTCAAACTCAAGAGAATTGGCTAAATTAAATAAATCAAATTTATTTAATTTTAATGAGAGAAAAAGCTAAATGAATAATTAAATAATTAAATTAAAATTATTTAATTATAATGGAAAGTGGACAAAAATTAAATAAATAAGAATTTATTTAATATTTTTAAGAGGAAAAGGGACTTAATTAGTGATGTAATTAAATAAATAAAATTTATTTAATTAATCAAGAAGACTTATAAATGACAAAGAAATTAAATAAATTATGAAATTTATTTAATTTAAAGGAAAGACAGATAATTAATGATATTAGATAAATAAATAATATTTATTTATTTAATAATCAAGGAGGAGACAAATGACATGAATTAATTAAATAATTATGAATTATTTAATCAATGATGAATGTGGACCAAGGACATAATTAGTAACTTGGTACTGGGGCAAAGTGGTAAAGTAAACTTGCAGGCCTAGGTCATTTTTAGGTGTCTACATTTTGCCCCTCTTTGTCATAATGTCGCTTGTCGTATTGTGACAAAGAAAAATAAGTCAAGAATATGCCCCAGTGAAGGTACAGAGTATTCCTACCCCCTCAGGAAATTTTCAAATTTTAGGTCGGCGCCAGAAAATTTTGCAAAAGGTCCCGATAAATCAATTTGATGGCTAGAAAAACAGCGGCACAGTCAGTTTCAGATTCTGACATGTTTAAAGCAACTTACGGAGAGGTCAAAGGTGCGGAAATGAGCCTCCAGTATTAACCGTGGTTGAAAAATGTCATTTTCACCCTATAAATAGGAGGTCAAAGGGGTAAAAGTCAATTCACTTTCACTATTCACCTTGCGAATCCTGAGAGCTCAGAGCGAAAGGCGCAGCAGCTACGATGGTTATTCCAGTGACAAAGCACCATGGCGAGATCATGAGGACCTTCAGACGGCCAGAGGGCTCAGGACCAACGGTACGTACCCTAAACTTACTTTATCATTTTCTCATTTTACGTGTTTTTTAATGCTTTCTAGGGTAGTGAACGAATGCGCCGCGACGCATACGTGTTCGCGTAAGCCGCAATTGACTTCACGTTTTCCGCATTTGATGCATCGCGACGCAAGTGCATAGAAAAAATGAGCCACACCGGTGGTTTGCGCCGCATTCGATATTTGGTGCGCTCAAGTGCTTAACCGAATCGCATTTGACGTTTCAAGTGCCGCAATCGCAATGTTGCGACACAACTGATTTTCCAAAAGTCGCAAGTGATATTCCACGCCGCATTCGCAATGTGGCAACGCAAACGCCGAAATTTGTGACGCAAGTGTAATTAAGCGACGCACTTGACTTGGTGCAACACATTTGATTTTTGCAACGACGCACTTGTGTTTTTGTGACGCAATTGTATTTTTGCGACGCATTTGCCTGTTTTCTTACTTTAACTTGCTTTGATGCTTTCATGCCCTAAGTTATTTTCCATGATGGTCACAGTTGTCCAAAAAGGTGCTAATGTGGTGTTCGTCTTTTTGCAGAGGCAGCTTGCCCCTATTTATATGAGAGAGAGCAGACCGAGGACCTTTCGGTTTGGCGATCATCTAGGCCCGCGAGAGCAGCGACGATTGATGAGACTCGGTCTATTCCATGTTGCGTTCATGCCCGCCATTCGGGCGAAAAGGGGTTTGCTGACGGCGCTGTGCGAGAGATGGCATTCCGAGACCTGTTCCTTTCACCTGCCGACAGGCGAGGCTACCATTACTTTGGAGGACATCTACCGTATTCTCCAGATTCTGATTCGAGGGGAGTGGATCGTGTACGATCCCCGTCATGGCGAGCAGACCTTCCGGGCGTACTACCAGGATCAAGGTGCCGGACTCAGCATTGAGGGTTACGAGATCCATTGGGATTTCCTGGCGAAGCATTACAGTCGCTTTGATGCATTCCTGGCGACTCTGATTGGTGGCATCTTGGTTCCTGACTGACGAGGACACGAATTTCTGATTGGTTGGGGGGATGTCATGGTCGGCATGCAACGAGATAGGAAAGTTTATGCATGGGGTTCCTGTTTGCTGGGGACACTTTATCATCAGCTGCATGACATTGTGTACAGGAAAGGAGAGAGTATCTCCTGTGGGACCACACTGATGATGATCTAGGCATGGGAGCATATTGCCATATTCCGCCCTCCTATCGACAGACCACAGCTAGCCGAGGGGATGCCTTATTCCTACTACTATGCTGGCGCATTACAGCAGACTCATGTGGGTGAGACAAGGTGGTGGCGGCATCGGATTGATACCATGGTGACCTTCATCTGGAGACCCTACAGGGATTGTGAGGCATGGGATGATGAGGACGATCATCTCAGTTTTTGCAGGCAGTATCGATACCTCATTGGCCGGACAGTACAGACATCACTGATTATTGAGATGTACCTGTCGTAGCATGTACTGAGACAGTTCAGAGAGCAGTAGGATGTACCCATGGGGATAGCAGAGTATGCCTGATCATCCAGAGAGTATGCATGGGGACCGGCCATCCCAGTGGCCTTCACGACACAGCAGATAGAAGGGCTAGTAGCCCAGGCCTGGGGTTGGAGAGGTGGAGCAGCAGATCCAGGTACCACACCAGCCTATGATCTATGGTGGTAGGCATGCCGACCCATGCCATTGACAGATCCTGATGGGCCAACACCAGTTGACAGGCGGTCAGTGATTCCACGAGTGCCACAAGCCAGACGAGGGGGCAGAGGCAGAGATGGGGGCAGAGGCAGAGGCAGGGGCAGGGATGGAGATGGAGGGAGGGGTGGTGATGGAGGGAGGGACGGAGGCAGGGGTGATGATGGAGGGTGAGGTGGAGATGGAGGCCGGGGTGATGATGGAGGTCGAGGTGGAGACGGAGGCCATGGTGATGATGGAGGTCGAGGTGGAGATGACGGTGGAGATGGCAGGAGGCGACGGCGGGACAGACAGGTACCAGGTTGCAGGGTGCGACAGCGCATGGTGAGGGTAGCATTAGATGCTATCCCCGAGGTTGGTGAGGAGGGGGAGATGGAGGAGCAGCCCAGACAGGAGAGAGAGAGGGTGAGAGGAGATAGGAGGGGGAGGCAGAGGGGGAGAGACAGGAGGAGGATGTCAGGGCACCAGAGGTGGATGTGGTAGGGGAGGAGGAGGCGAAGGGGGAGAGACATGAGGCGGAGGTGGCAGGAGAGGAGGAGGCGGGGGTGGCAAGAGAGGAGGATGATGATGATGACGAGGAGGATGAGGCCATAGGTGAGACAGAGAGACTCTTGAGATGGCAGATGGTGGAGGGTGAGGAGGAGATACCATCTTCAGAGTTGCCCCAGGATGCTACAACTAATCAGCGGGTGGCCGATCTACAACAGAGACTAGATGCCAGCCAGGCACAGGTGAGGTCCCTATAGTCGGCACTGGAGGTAGCCCGTGTAGAGTGGGATCAGGCGGTGATTCGCCAGCAGGATTCAGCGCGATGGTGCACAGAGTTTGCGGCCCTATGTACAGGACCCATAGGAGACATGGCTCGGGAGTTGGCCAGAGTGAGCGCGAGGCTAGGGCAGTATAGGACATTATATGAGCAAGCAGTGCCACTAGAGCGACAGGATCCTACCCTGTCTTGATCACAGACGAGGACAGGCAGTGGGCACAGGTCGGGTAGTGGCAGTGGTACCAGGAGCCACACCAGTGTCGGAGGGTCAACTTCCACAGGACACACATCAGGCCATAGGTCACATCACTCCCGCAGGCATACTCTGAGTCATCATTCAGGGCATAGTCAGGGTTCTATTGGTTTAGCACAGAGGTCGGTACAGGGTCAGCCACCAGTGACAGATCCTACCACTTCTCAGAGTCCAGTAGCGGTGACCTCACAGGTGTTCCCTACTGTCACGACGATGCCTTCATTCGCAGTTCCCTCATCTTCCCAGACACAAGCCATTACAGGACCATCCATTGCTTCAGAGCCAGTGACAGGGCCTCAGCTACCACCACATTCTTCACCCTGAGGGGATGATGAGAGCCTACCCTAGGGGCATATTTGTATTTGGACACACTATGCTTATTGTTGAGCCTGCGAGCTCCATTTTTGGGATATCCATTGACTCTATCTTGTGACATTGCATATTTTTTGAGATGATATTTATATGATGATGCAGTTTTGATGCAGCCTATATGTGTTATGTGATGTTCTATGCATTATGTGTGTATGATATATGATGCTTAATTTATGATGCCATTTATGTATTATGATGTCCATGTTGTGATTTTTGATGCCATGATGATGCAATATTCATATGCTTATGTTAATGATGTGCATGATGCATTTATGTAAAAGATGCAATGATGATGATTATGTTAATGCGATGTTTGTGATTATGTATATTATGTAATGCCATGTATGATGTTATTTAATGCCATGGATGATGTATGTATGGACCTAATGCAATGGATATATCATGTATGCACTTATGTTTTTTGAATGACATAGGATATCATCGCAGGATGGACGAGAGAAGATGGCGGGACTGATGAGAGAAGATGACTAGACCAAGGAGGAGAAGATATGAGACCTACGAGAAGATACAAATCCTTCAAAACTTTACTATAAGACTTTTAATATTCGTTGCTCTTTAATCATCATTGGGCAAACTGTTGTAATGGTCAACAAACACCAAGATATGACATAGATCTAGGTGTGCAAGGTCGTACCATTACCCCAGACAAAAAAGTCACAGACAAGGATGAGTATGACTCATACTAGGAGCGTGCTTGCCCCAGTCTTGTTGTCATCATCAACCACAAGCAGAAAAAGACATTGACAGATCATGGAACATCGTTGCTTCTCTAAATCCTATTTCCAGGACATCCTTGAGAAGCTAGTGACATGATTGTCAAACTACAAAAATGAAGTCTCTATCATGATATGTCGTTTCTTTTCTAAATCCCAAGATCAGGATCTCGTTGAGAAGCTAGTAGTCATGCATGTCAATTGTCATGCTATGTCGCTGCTTCTCTAAATCCTGCTTAGTGGGATCTCGCTGAAAAACTAATAACATGATAAAAGATGAAAAGACAATTGTCAAGTGTTTGTCAAGTGCATCTAGATATCCATTGTTATGATGCCAAGGTGTCATGTTTGACGATGTCAAGATGTCCGAATGTTTAAAGTTTTGATGACCTTGAAAATGTCGAGACTTGGTGAATTCAGGAAGGACACATCCTGAATGATGCCGAATGTCGGGAGGATTCGATCCCTAATGGTCGTAAGGGGTCCCTCAAAATAATGACGATGCCTAGGAAGGACACATCCTAAAGCATAAATGACAGAGTTGGCTCTTCAGAAGGACTCATCTGAAGAACGCTAATGTCAGGAAGAGTGATCCTTAGATGTCAAGAGGATCGCTCGAAAGGCCAAATGACGATGACGATGCCTAGGAAGGACACATCCTGAGGCATAAATGACAGAGGTTATCCTTCAGAAGGACTCATCTGAAGACTAGCCAAAATTTGACAGTTTGACCGGTTATAATGATTTGGTTTGCTTTGACTTGTGTTTGATTGAGGTTGACTTGTTGTGACCGAGGTTGACTTGTGTTTGATTATATGTCGAGATTGCCTTGATGAGATTGTCATGTTAAATAAAAGATTGTTTGACTTTGTTCCAAGAGTTTTCCCATTTGGAAATTGATTGAAGATTTTTGACGTGTGTGCCAATGTAATGTCATGAACCCTAATGGAATGACCTAGTGCGGCCTCACGGGCTCATCGATAGATGGCCTTGCCTACGTCATACACTCAGAGACCTCGTGGTTTAACCGACCAATGACTTTGTCTTGATGAAGCCGGAATTCGCCATGATTTATTTTGACAAACCTAATAGGGTGACCTAATGCTAGGGACTCAAGTATGAGTCTTGCCTCATGTAAATACTGAAGTCGCATGGTGGACCATGTATGGACTTATTAACGAATTAGCTTAGACGGAGGTGTGATACTTAATGTGTAGATGCAGCAGTCCTGTCTTTTTGTTGGACTTTCTTTAAGGCTATGATTTTAGGTCTTTTCGGGACTGTTTACAATCACATACTTTTTGAGGACATTTTATGATGGCACATGCTGGGACTTTTATGAATGTTTTTGTCTTTCAGATGTTTTATGATGTTTTTGTCTTTTTTCAGGACGTTTTATGATGTTTTTGTCTTTTTTCAGGACTTTTTATGATGTTTTTGTCTTTTTTCAGGACTTTTTTACCACAGTTGCATGATAAACATTTTGCCCCCCAATCAGGTTTAAGACTTAGCCATTTGCAAGGGATACGGATAGGATGCTGTTGACTTGTCGGACCAATAGTCGTCAGGGCTTGATGTCAATCATTCATCCACTAGGACAGGTAGAGTAGGATATGATGGTGACTTGTGGAATAATGGTGAAGATAGCTTTCATCCTAAGCCAAGTTTAAACCAAGTGACAATAGATGGCAGAGCAATGATTGATTACGCATGGTGCCTGTTTGCCAAGTTTTCACCATGGTACTTGTCCAAAGCGCCTATTTGCCAGGTTTTCACTATTGGACGAATTATTTTTCTTTTTACTATTTTTGTGATGTTTTTATTTTTTTGGTGTCACCAAGACGCCTGTTTGCCAGGTTTTCATCAAGGTGACAGTTTTTTTCATTTTTCAATTTTTTTGTATTTTAGGGCCCTCCAGCTTTGTCCTCTGATGCTATGCGTAGAACTTTCGGAGGTGTAAACTGTTGATGGGCTCAGTCAATTGTTCCCCCTCTGGAGTTGCCAGTTGATATGCTCCAGAACCAAAAGAAGATATGATGATATATGGACTTAGCCAGTTTGGTTCAAACTTTCCTGGCTTTTCTCTGTCTGCTTGGTTCTTAGGGTTTTGCATGAGAACCAGGTCGCCAATGTCGAACTTTCTGACCATGACCTTTTTATTGTAGCTGCGACAAAGGCGATTTTGATATGCCTGGAGGTGATTCAGTGAGTTTTGTCTTCTTTCATCCATCATTTCCAGCTCGTGCAAGCGTGATTGTCGGTATTCCTCTTCATTAGTTAGACCCTTCAAAGAGACCCGTAGTGAAGGAATTTCGACCTCAATGCGTAAGATGGCTTCTGCGCCAAAAACCAGGGCGAATGGGGTAGCTCCTGTAGGCGTTCGAATGCTAGTTCGGTAAGCCCATAGAGCAGGGTTAAGTTGTATGTGCCAATCGCGGCCAGCGTCATTGACAGTCTTTTTAAGGATCTTGATAATGGTTTTATTCAACACCTCAGCTTGGTCGTTTCCTTAGGGGTAGTATGGGGATGAAAAGTGGTGTTGGATATGGAATCGCTCACATAACTCACGTACGTCTTGGTTTTTGAACGGACGTCCGTTGTCAGTGATGATGGACTGTGGGAGGCCGTATCGACAAATAATGTAATTGAGGATAAACTTTGATATTTGTTTGCCAGTAATGTATGTCAATGGAATGGCTTCGATCCACTTTGTGAAATACTCAGTGGCGGTGATAATGAATTTATGGCCGTTGGAGGAGGTTGGATGAATCTTACCCACGAGGTCGAGTCCCCATTGAGCGAAGGGCCACGGAGAAGTGATTGGCCGAAGTTCTTGTGCTAGAGCATGGACCAAATCACTATGGATCTGACACTTGCGACAGGTTCTGACATATTCTATTGCATCTTTTTCCATTGTTGGCCAATAATATCCAAGTCTTGTTAGTTTCTTAGCCAGAGTAGGACCGCTCGAATGAGATCCGCATATACCATCGTGCACTTCTCGTAAGGTCGTACATGCTTCATCGGTGTCAAGACATCTAAGGAGGGTATTGTCAAAACTACGGCGGTATAGGGTGTCACTGATAATGGCATACCTTGCAGATTTTCTAACGAAGGACTTTCTTTGGTTATTGGATAGGTCTGATGGAAGGGTGTGAGTCTTTAGATAGTCATAAATGTCTTGATACCAGGGAGAGTTGGGACCAACAAGTTTGCAAACCATTTCTGACTCTGGGATATCATATGCCGGTATCAACAGCTATTCTACTAGGAATTCAAATTGTGACACATTTTTAGGGATGTCCAAGAGAGAATTGATAGTAGCCATTGCGTCAGCTACTTTATTCTGTACCCTAGGGATTTGTTCAAAAGAAACTGATTGGAAGTATGTTAGGAAACTATCCACCATCCTCTTGTAAGGAAGCAACTTCTCATCCTTTGTTTCATAGTCACCATTCACTTGGTTGATTACTAGCTGGGAATCCCCGAATACAAGCAATGTCTGAATTTTCCATTTGATTGCCAACTTGAGACCTGTAACCAGTGCTTCATATTCGGCAATGTTGTTTGTGCAAGGGAAAGCAATTCGAATTGACTTAGGAATTGAATCCCCTTGTGGTGTGATGAATAAGATTCCAGCCCCTGAGCCATGACCAGTGTGGGACCCATCAAAATACAGCTTCCATGGTGTTGCTGGTTCCGTATGAAAGATGGACTAAATCAATGATTCCGATGAGAAACAATTGTTTGCTCTGATTGATCTTTATTACTTTCCTTTTATTGCCTTGCATTCAACGTACTGTATGTCGTACTCACTTAGAATCATGACCCATTTTGCCAATCGGCCTGTTAACGCTGCTCAACTTAATAGATATTTCAATGGGTCAATTTTGGCAACTAGTTGTGTCTGATGATTGAGCATATAATGCCTTAGTTTTTGGGCTACAAAGACAACCGCGAGGCATGCACGCTCAATGTATGTGTAATTCAGCTCGTAACCGATCAGTGTGCGGCTGATGTAGTAGATTGCTCTTTCTTTCCCTTCATGATCATTTTGAGCCAGTAATGCCCCCAGTGCTGAACTAGTGGTCGAGATGTATAGAATTAATGGCTTTCCATGAATAGGGGACATGAGGACTGGTGTTGATAGCAGGTAATCTTTGATTTGCTGGAAGGCCTGTTGACATTTATCTGTCCATACGAAGGGGACACCTTTGCGTAACAGATACTGGAATGGGTGGCACTTATCTGCCAATTGAGCTATGAAGCGGCGAATAGATTGCACTCTGCCTTGCAGGGTTCTGAGTTCACTGATCCCTCTAGGGGGAGGCATGTCTATGATTGCTTTAACCTTTGTTGGATCGACCTGTATGCCTCTTCGGGAAACTATGTATGCCAATAGCTTACCTGACATGACCCCAAAAACACATTTCTTAGGGTTTAACCGAACCTTGTACTCTTCTAGCCTCTTAAAATTTTTGTCAAGTACCTTCAAATGATCTGTCCTTGTTGTTGATTTTTCCAATAAATCGTCTACATAATCTTCCATTATATTGTGCATCATATCATGGAAGATCGTGGTCATAGCCCTTTGGTATGTGGCACCTGCATTTTTGAGGCCGAAGGGCATGACGTTCCAACAGTATGTACCCCATGGGCAAGTAAATGTTGTTTTGTGTTGGTCCTCAGGAGCAATACGAATTTGATTGTAACCAGAGAAACCATCCATGAGGGATAGCATCTCGTGTCCTACAGTTAGATCGACTATGATGTCAATGTTGGGCAAAGGAAAGTCATCCTTTGGACATGCTTTGTTTAGGTCCTGGAAATTTGTACATACCCGAATTAGTCCATTTGGCTTTGTCACTGGCACTAGGTTGGAAATCCATTCAGCATAATCTATAGACCTTATGAATCCGGCATCCAGTAATTTCTTTAACTCGGCCTTAACCAATAGAGCAACTTGTGGGTGCATTTTGTGCAACTTCTGCTTGACTGGTTTAGCATTGGATACTAGTGGCAGATGATGTAGAACCAGTTTGGGGTCCAATCCTGGCATGTCAGTGTAGGACCATGCAAAGTTTATTTTTCGTTCTGCAAAGAATTTATGAAATTCTGGTTTCTCTTCATCTGTCAATGATGCCGCAAATAGGACCATCTTGGGGTCTTCTAGAGTGGAAATGTTATCCTCTATGGTGTCCTCAACAAGCATGGTCGATCTCTCCTGTTGCACGGGGAGAAAATCCAGTCCTCCATCTTTGGGCACCTCTGAGAGGTTTTCACCCACAGATACGTCCTTTGTTTTTACTATTTTACCGTCAAGAGATGCCTTTCGGTTTTCACCTAGAGACATTTCATTTTTTACTTTATTTTTACTTTTGCGACTAGAGGACTGAACCGTCTCACCGAAGTATGTCGTGCAGTCTAGATCAATAGAAAACCCTGATTTGTGATCCCCACTGGGTATGCCTTCGCGTAATCCCATGAATTCAGCAATGGCTTCATCATTTTGGAATGTGTCTAGAACTAGCAGTCCTTGTTGGTCCCAATCGACTAGTTCAGGGTAGATTAATGAAATGCCATCGTCAAGGCTAGTGAATTCGGGTGAGGATGCTGATAGCATACAGATGGATTTGTTGATGTTGTAGATGAGGTTATCATCGTCCAACTCGACATCAGACTCTATCCAGTATTCTCCTTCACTAGTGTCATATTCGTTGTCATAATAAGGGGTGAAGGTTTGAGAGCCCTGGTTATCAATGTCATCTGATACTTCAGATAGATTAGGCTGAGGGGGTTCAGATGGTGGTTGTTGCGTGTCATGCGACGTGGTAGTGGGATTTTGACTGTTTGGTGCTTGCTCAATTTTGAATGTTTTCCAAAATTGTTGTTCAGAGGTCAATTCCCCTGGTTCGACAAACAAATCCTCAAGACAACAGTCACTTAGGGATCGTTCGGAGCCAAATTCCCACTCGTGGGAGTCTGTTTCGGTTAGGTATTCCCTAGTAGTCTCAACACTTTCAGAAGCATGTACTTGCTCACTGGAAAGTCCAGCGGTACGTCGATCGTCATTGTCGAGTGAGCCAAACCCTAATCCAAGATACTTCAGAGTTTGGAAAGTTTCTATGGGTTCTCTTCGACCAGTTTTATTTTTTCCAAGGCCACTAGTACCATCGTAGCCTTTAGCCTTCATGATATTGTAACCCTTGCCATATTTCTGGACTGGTAGTGGAGATAGTGAGACTGTATCCTTGTAGATCCATCCTATGATGTCGGTAAGGTCTTCATCACTCATGTCTCCCCACTTGATGAAAACTGTATTTGGTGGAACTTTGAATGTTTCTTGCGGTTCCATTCTGAAACATGGTCGACCATATATCTTTGGAGGAGTGGGTATTGTAGTTATGTTGTATGTTGTATTCAGTTTGAACTCTTCGCAGCCAAGGTCCTGGATTTTATCAGTTGATTCGGTCTTAGGGTTGGTGGAGGGTTGTGATATGTCAGAAGACATGGATGGAGTGGATGTGGAAGATGACCCAAGCATGCAAGGGTCGATGTATTTGGACGAGGAGCTAGGTGCTTCCTGGTTAATAGGTACTTGGTTTTCAGAGATACCCCTTAAATTGGTACAATATTGGAAAGGGTCGGGGTCTCCGTATATGGTTACTTCTGTACCATTGAAAGGAAACTTGAGGCATTGGTGGTATGTTGATGGAACAACTTTTAAAGCGTGGATCCACGGACAGCCAAGTAAAATGTTATATGGTAGTTTCAAATCCAGGACCTGGCAAGTTGTGTCGACAATGAGTGGTCCCACTCTGATAGGGAGAGAGATAACACCTCGCAAAGAGCGTTCCTCATCATCATATGCTTTGATCACTATGCTTTTCATTGGGTCTATGCATGCATCAGAGAATCTGAGAGCCTTAACCAGTTTAAGGGAGCATATATTCAACCCTGCTCCGCCATCTATTAAAACCCATCTAACCTTGTGCTTGTGGACAAAAACTTCTATGTGTAACACATCATTGTGGTTGGTTTTAGATGATGAGTAATCCTGATCTGAGAAGGTAACATGGTGCGGCGTGGTGAGATATCCCACCATAGTTTCAAACTGATTGACATCAATGTCCTTCGGGACCGATGAATCTAAGAGAGTTTTATCCAGGATTTCTTTGTGTGTGGGAGAAATACGAAGCAGCTCAAGGATAGATATTTGCGCAGGAGTCTTTCCTAGTTGGTCAATGAGATTGAACTGACTTTTGGGTTTCCACTGTTGTGGGGTTGAGACAGGTTTTGGTTGTTTAGCAGATGAAGTTGGTTGTGATTGTTCAGCAGATGGGCTTGCTATAATGATCTTGGCTTGTCTAGGGGGAGGGGGACCAGCTATAGTGACCTTGCCACTTCGCGTAGTAGCATTGCACTGTGGTGCTCTCCTTATCGTAATGGTGTTGATGTACTCCTCGTCTGTTCTAACATTATTTATTATTGGTCCACCAGAGTAATCGTACTTAGCTCGGGTGAAGTTAGCCTGGTTTTGGGGACCTGAAGTGGAAGCATTATGGGGACCATGATCCTGTAGTGGATTCTTGTGGATAGTATGATATGAGTTGGAATTGAATTGCGATCCACCTACTTTGATGGTGCGATTTTCAATAAGGTCTTGGATTAAGTTTTTCAGTTGTTGACAGTTGGAGGTTGTATGCCCTTTGACTCGATGGTATTCGCAAATTGCGTTGTCATCCCACCATGCTGGTTTTAATTATCCTGGGTCATAAGGTTTTATTTCCGGAAGTGTGATGACCCCATGTTGGATGCATTTCTTGAGGACATCTACAATGGGTTCACCTAAATTGGTGTATGTTTGACCTCTAGGGAATTGTCTTAGTTGACGATATTGTCCTTGGCGGTTTTGATCATTTTGACTGTTTGAAGGAGCATTGGGGGGAGGTGTCAATGTCGTTGTTGGTCTATTTTGTTGTTGCACCCCTTTCAGAGCCAATACGGGACTTGCAGTCTTGGCATCAATGACACCATCATTTGTAACATGTTTATTCTTGACCCAGTATTTGTTTTTGTCAGTGGGTGGGTTGGTGTTTGTGTTTTTAGAACCATACCTCAGTTCTCCCTTTGCGATAAGGGCTTTCTCAATTTGGACCCCCTTTTCCACTAATTCTGTGAAGGTTGTGCAACAATGTATTTGCAATGCGAATTTGAGGGGCCCTAGAAGTGTTTGGACAAACATGTCAACCTTTTCTCTTTCAGGAATGTCAATGTGACATCGACTAGCGAGGCTTCTCCATTTTTGAAAGAACGGGATAAATGTCTCACCCGACTCTTCTTGTGTGAGATTGCATAAGCTAGTGATAGAGGTGTCCATGTCAATATTGTATGCGTAATTTTTTATGAACCTTCTTTTGAGCTCATCCCATGTCTGGATATCTTTTTGCGTTGAAAACCATTCAAGGGCTTGACCCGCCAAACTTTTGGAAAAAAGTCTCATCAAGCATGTGGGGTCGTAGGCAATATCCATACAGTTAGTTGCGAATTCGTGAAGATGTTCAATGGGATTTGTCTTGCCTTTATATTTAGTGAAGTTGGGTGACACATATCCTGGTGGAAATGCGGGCATACGTAAGTTTGTGTTGAATGGGTATACATCCAGATCATATGATATTTCGGATTTCCCGCCTGTGATGAACATGTTTTGTATTGTCTTCGCCATATCCCGCACTGTTGTTTTGAGTTCATCTATGGTAGGTTCATTTACATTTCCATACATTGGATTGCCTGGTACACCCTGTGTTCCAGCGTGAGTATAGGTGTATTGTGGCGGTACGGGTTGTTGTGGTACATATGACGTGTGTTGTTGGTATTGGAAGTTGTGATTAGGTGCATGTTGATGAGTGTGAACATTGGATGAATATGTTGGAATGTGTCCCCCAGCTATGCGTGTCGTTATTTGGGGGATGTTGTGACCATGAATGTTAGGATGTATTGACGATGTCATGGGTTGAGTTATTTGGCCACTTTGTGTGAATTGCTGATTTTGTACAAGGGGAACATTGGTATTTGTACCTTGGGAGGTAATGACATTTGACTATGTTGTCGTGTTAATGTGTTGTTGTTGGCCTTGTATAAAGATACGTCCTGTGGCTCCTCCCAAAGGATGTTGTGAATTACTACTGAACGATTTTGTTGAAGTTGTGTTCGTGGTAGTAGATGTAGTTGTCAAGGGGGGGTTGTGATGACTTGATGATGTCCCCGTGGTGTTTGTTGTTGCAATAACAGGAGGATTGGAACAATTTTCTGATGATGTCGAGGAGCCAAGAGTGGTTGTATTTAATTGGGGTAGTGTTGTGGATGTTGTGGATGATTGTGATCCCCCAATAGATGTAGCGTTTATTGTATTGGAGATGTTTGGGATGTTGGATGTGGTATGCAGTGTTGTGGTGTCAAAAGGGATGTTGCTTGTAGTATTTAGGATTTGACCACTGTGTGAGATGTTATGAACATTGTTGGCATTAGGGTCATGTAATGTGTTAATGTCAAATCCTGGTGGTAACTTAGCTCCTTCACTCAAGAGCATAGCTACGAATCTGTCTCTGTCGTGACGCGCTATTGTTTCAGCCAACTGATAGGCCTCTGGGTCTTGTGTCAATGCTTCTATGTGTTCTTGAAGTAGTTGACCATTTTCATCTCTTTGCATGTAGCGTTCGAATGAGTTGTTAGGTAAGGATTGTGTTGTCACTAGAGGTTGATTGTCTAGATTGGTAAAGGGATCATTCACGGTCCAGTTTGAGTCATGTGGAGGACTGTTGGGATCTTGCCTAAAGTTTTCCATTTGTCTTTTGTGCTTTTGAAGTCTGGTTTCGACCATAAATGAGATTGCTCAAAGGGAATGTCCACTAGATGCAAGTATGACACTAGGTGAAATCTAAGGTTCAAATTGACGACTAAAATGACCACTGTTTTTGGATTTTTGTGAATAAGGTATGCAATGTGGATGCAATGTAGAATGAGGCTATCTAAGCACTTCTAAGCTTGAACTTTGTTTTCGATTTGGACTGCTAAAAGACTTTGTTGTTAATGACAAGTTGACAAGATGACTAGTGAGTCTTCCTAACTAGACTTTTGAGTTGGAAGAAATCTCACAAAAGAGGACAATGACTAAAAGGATGTTTGATAACTTGGTCCAAAAGGGTTTAATTTCGAAAACAATGATTTTTCCAAGGGGTGCTTAAGATTTTCCTATTCCTAAATATGCAAGATATGAGCCTAGGGACAACGTAATGTTGAATGTATGCTACTAAATGGGGTGAGGTATGAAACCTAAGATGATCAATGCAAGCTAAGAGACAAAACTTTGAGCAATTTCAAATTGGGTTGCTGGCAGAATCTTTCTAATGACAGAGTTTGATAGATGGTTGACAGTTTGGAGGTCTCTGGTTTCGAGTGTGCAGTTTTAAAATTTTCACAGGCAAATGCGTTGCAGTTTGGCAATTGCGTCACGGTTTAGCAACTGCGGTTCAATTTTTCACTTGCGGCTTTTTGACCGTCAGATGTGACTCAATTTATCATATGCGGCTTTCAGGTTAATAGATGTGTCGCGACACCTATAGATGCGTTGTTCTAAGTTTTAGATGTAGTTTATCAGAGCAGTTGCGTTACAGAATGTCAGTTGCGGTTCGACAGATATGACAGTTTTGTTTCAAAGTGATTTTCGTGGTATGTTGATGGAAGTTTTTGATCTGTTTGATGAATGTTTTCTTTGGACTATGACAAAACCAGAATGCACTTGAAAAACACAGCGTTTTAAGGGATAACCAAACACACATGAGATAAGCACAATCCTAAAAAGGCCACTAGGCCTTGGGTTTGTATACTTGATATAGCCCACCAGTTATACCCCGGATTGGTGATGAACACCTTTACTTCTCGAGAGCGGATAGCTTAGAATTTTGGTGGCATTGGCTCCCCTCCACGGCTCATTAACGTCATTCGAGCACACCAAATTCGGATTCATTGGGTAGTGACATCCCAAGAATTGCTATCTCTACTCAAGGGGATCAGTAGTGAGTAATCTTCGGGCATGATACTGTACCCTGCACTATATCAAGCAACGGCCAATATAACGGTTGGACACTAAGACAAGAGGTGTTTAATTCAGGCATTCCGTTCGTGGGGCATGATCCATGCGGCAGAGTCCCTTTCGGATCCATCTCGTCGGAACCACGCCATGATTCTTGGGCTTCCCCAAGAACCCACTTTTCTATACCGCTGGAAGTCCCTTGTCAGGTGCTACCGGCCTCAGTCATCCTGGGTGAGTACTTTTTCCCACCAGAATAGGCCCAAGTTCTAGAGTCAGTAACCGTTTCTCTTACACCCAGGATCGCACGAATGCGCAAGGGGAGAGGATACTCCGATATACCGAATCGTGAAGGGTAAAATAATAGAAAAGAATGGGTCTGGTTTTCTGATCACAAGGTTTTCACCAAGTGAGAGCATACTCACCTACCACTCCACAAGCACACTCAAGCATGAAAGACATGATTCTTTTTATAAGCACCAAATTCAAAGTTTGCTAATCTAGAAATAAACAAGCACACTGTTTGTTTTCTCCTTCTTTGACATGCGAATCTGCAAACAATGAGTTAGTAGTCTTGTATGTAATGGTCTTGGACACACGAAAAATGATCGCCACACGCTACAAGAAATTATTAGTAACACAAAAGACCTAATCTGGTTAACATGCAGGAATAAAAAACATAGAAAAAGATACAAAACCAGAAAACTAGAAAACAGAAACCCGAAATTCGGCAATTAAGATCTCAAAACTGAAAGAAAAAGTTTACCAGACAAATGCGGCACGGTATTACCAGACAGATGCGGCGCGGTTTGGAAAATGCATCGTTCAGGGTCTCGAATGCGGCTCGAAAAGTCAGATGTGTCTTTGTAATTGGCAGTTGCGGCTTGTTAGAACAGTTGCATCGTTTTTGTAAGTAGATGTGTTGCGATGTTTGCGGCGATCCATACCAGTATCCTGCAAAACAATAGAAAACACCAAAAAAACCCTACCAAAATAGAAAGCCGCTACCAGAAAAGATTAGTGACAGAAAATCCAATCTTATTCAACATGCAGGAATAAAGACAGAATGCAGAAAAACATAAGATTAGACAACCAGAAATCCGAAAATAAAACCCTCAAAGTGGAAAAAAGTATTATACCAGACATATGTGGCGCGGATTGCAAATGCGGCTTTCGGGGTTTCGGATGCGGCTCAGGAAACACATATGCATCGTTCTATGCGTCAGTTACATTGTGACAGAGTGATTGCGGCTCTACTATTCTCGGGTGCGTCGTGAAGCATATGATGCGTCACACTGTTTTTAAAAAAGTTGCAGCAATCTGTACCTGTACCCTACAAAATGACATAAAACACCAAAAAACGTATGAAAAGCTGAAAAACGACGTCGGGTTCACCAATGTAATCAAGGGAAAATTCTAAAATAATGTTAGAGGGGTTAGCACAATAACAATAAAATTCCTATGAAAATAACAAAGTACAAAGGAAGTGATGTGAAGACAAAAGGGATAATGTTACCCTAAGTCTCCACCTTCCATGATTAACCTTTGTTACACCTCCTAGCTTGCAGTAAATAAAAATGCCCTCAGATTTATGTGAGCAACTATGACAAATGACTAAGCCCTATGCAAGTGTTGAAGGATTTGCAGAAAATAAAATGACCCTACAATGGACTAAAATGACTATGGCTGTGAATGACTATGACTGTAAAACTAATAGTAGCATAAATTGAAATCTAAACATGAGAGAGACCAAGAGTGCAAGAGGTCAATAGAGCCCGGAGAGCAAATGAGAACAAAATTGCCCTTTTATAAAAACTGCAATTTTGAATGTGCGGCCAAGATGAAAAGATGACAAGAACCCTAGGATCAATGATCAAGATTAAATGCTGCTATGCACATTAGGGTTAGGTCAAAATTAGGGCAATAGGTAAGAATGGAGGGTTGAGATTGAATTATAAAATAATTCAATCTAGGGCTGAAATTAAATGAGAAGTCAAAAGTCAAGAATTAATTTGGAAGATAAGACTGGCATGGACAAAGAGGCTGCTGGAGAAATTAAATAATGAAATTTATTTACTCCAGGTGACCAGTAAATAATTAAATAATAAAGATATTATTTAATTATGGAGGAATGTGACAAAAGAATTGTTTTGAATTAAATAATGTTTTAATTCAAACTCAAGAGAATTGGCTAAATTAAATAAATCAAATTTATTTAATTTTAATGAGAGAAAAAGCTAAATGAATAATTAAATAATTAAATTAAAATTATTTAATTATAGTGGAAAGTGGACAAAAATTAAATAAATAAGAATTTATTTAATTTTTAGAGGAAGGGGACTTAATTAGTGATGTAATTAAATAAATAAAATTTATTTAATTAATCAAGAAGACATAAATGACAAAGGGAAATTAAATAAATTATGAAATTTATTTAATTTAAAGGAAGACTTAGATAATTAATGATGTATTAGATAAATAAATAATATTTATTTATTTAATAATCAAGGAGGAACAAATGACATGAATTAATTAAATAATTATGAATTATTTAATCAATAGTCGAATGTGGACCAAGGACATAATTAAATAACTTAATTATGCTAGGACGAAAGTGGTAAAAATGAAGCTTGCAGGCCTAGGTCATTTTTAGGTGTCTACAAGTTCAAATAGAATCGCATGTCGGTGAGACACTAGGCCGTGTCTCCCTGATGCCACAATGTCCGACTGTAATTATCGGCAAGAGTCACTACCATCAACAAGAGTCATATTGAGTTCAAACCTGTCGCCTAGACTCACTCTATTGCTAAGACATCACATCGATATCCACTGCAAAACCATTGAAAAAACCATCGCTATCGCTAAGACTTCACACTGATGTTCAACTCATGTAGCTCTATTGGCAAGACCATCACTATTGGTGAGACATCATACTGAACACAAATCCATCTTGTGCAAATCTATCATCAAGAGTTTCGCTATTGCTAAGAATCTTATAGAACCTTTATGTTACACCGATGTTCATTGTGCAGAGCTGTTGACGAGACAAGTGTTATCGAAAAGAGCTTATACCGAATGCTAATTTGTCAGTGAAACCACACATTATCAGCAAGAGTTCTCACTGAAGTTGTATACCTGTCGGTGAGACTACGACCATTAGCAGGACATCATACCAAAGGTTCATTCCTCTCCCCGATGCCACTCGTCGCCAAGAGTCTCCCCAATGTTCACCAGGAATCAACCCATTGGAAAGAGGTCTGCCCAGATGGAAAGAGATAGGAATATCACAACTATAGACATGTCTTTCCGATGACTCCCGTCAATAAGAAAGAACCAAAGTCTCAACAACTTTGAACATTTGAACACAACTGCTTGTCGATAAGACATTCAAAAGGTCTCACCAATTTTTCTGCTTCAGGAGTTTCATGTCAGTAAGCTTGAGGCACATTTTTCAACAATCTCCCACTTGACAAAGATCTTATTGACACCTCAAGAGCATAACAAAACTACTGAAATTCATGGGCACTAAGGCCCATCGAATTGGCACACCACCTGAACTTGTCTGTGCTCACTGGCTTCATCAATGCATCTGCAACATTTTCTAGAGTATACACTTTTTCTAAAGACACCTTTCCATCTTCCACATATCTCATACAAAATGATATTGCACATCAATATGTTTCATCCTGGCATGGAAAGTAGGATTTTTCACGAAACAAATAGCACTTTGACTGTCACAGTAAACTTTAATTTTCCCTGCATCAAATCCAATGTTAGAAGACAAACATTTTAACCAGATTGCTTCTTTACAGGTGTGTGTTGCTACCATGTATGTTTCCTCTATAGTGGACAAAGTGACTACAGCCTTCTACTTACTCATCCAACTAACTGCACCACAATTCATCATGAAAATATATCCACTAGTGGATCTTTTATTGTCAATGTCCCCTGTCCAATCAGAATCCACATAGCCTCAAATGCTGAGAGTCTTCTATGATTTAACCAAATTTCCATGGTAACACAAAGAATATTATGAAGTTCCCTTTAGATATCTAAACACTCTTTTCACAGCATCCCAATGTGTCCTTCCAGGATTTTCCATAAAATGACTAAGTACTCCCACTGCTTGGGAAATGTCTGGCCTTGTACAAACCATTGCATACATTAAACTTCCAATTGCACTAGCATAAGGCACTCTTGTCATGTCCTCTATCTCAGTAGGATATTTTGGACAATTTTCAATAGATAGCTTCATTCCCTACAAAACTAGAACAACTAGTTGCTTGCAATCAGTCATACAAAATATCTCCAAGACAGTATTAATATACTTACTCTAACTGAGCCAAATTTTTCTACTCTTTTTGTCCCTGGTTATTTCCATTCCCAGAATATACCTAGTTGCACCAAGATCTTTCATTTCAAACGTTGAAAACAATTGAGATTTGAGATCAGAAATCGTTAACTTACTATTGCCTATGAACAACATATCATCAACATAGAGAGCAATAATAAGAACACGGTCATTTTCAGCTTTGTAGTACACACAATGATCAGATTTCAATCTTACAAATCCCAATGACAAAACAAAAGTGTCAAACTTCTCGTACCACATTCTAGGAGATTGTTTTAATCCATGCAGAGATTTTTTCAACTTGCAAACCAGATTTTATTTACCTTTTTCCACCAAGTGCTCAGGATGGGACATATAAATTTCTTCTTTAAGGTCACCATGAAGAAATGTTGTCTTCACATCGATCTGTTCAATCTCTAGGTCATACGCTGCTACAAGTGACAAAATAAATCTGATAGACGTCAGCTTATCTATAGGAGAAAAAATTTCTCCATAATCAATTCCCTCTACCTAGGAATATCCCTTTGCAACCAACCTTGCCTTATACTTTTCCACACTTCCATCCAGACCTATTTTCCTTTTAAATACCCATTTGCAGCCAACAAATTTTTTGCCTTCAGGAAAGGGCACCAAACTCCAAGTATCATTCTTTTCTAATGATTCCATTTCTTCATTCATGGCTTCTAACCAAGAGTTTGAATCAAACATTATAAATGCCTCTTTCACAGTCCTAGGCTCATTAGTGCTAGAAATTAAAGCATACACACAAGTAGAATCTATCAAATAAAACCCATACCTATTAGGTTGCTTTCTTTCACGAGTTGACCTCCTCATAGGGTGAGGCTGAGGTTGATCTTTTTCTTTAGAAATCTCATAACTACTTGAGCTCTCCTCAATTTAAGGTACATTTTGAATTTGAATTCCTCTATATCTTGTGTCGAAGGAATTTCAACTACATCCTTTTTATTTTCTGATTTTTTCTCTGACTATAGATCCAAAGTAGAAGGCTTTAGCTCATGAAAAATAACACTTCTGTTATATAGAACCTTCTCCATATCAGGATTCCAAAGCTTGTATCCTTTTATGCTAGCACTATAACCAATAAAAATGCATTTAACAACCCTGTTTTCCAATTTAGATCTTTTTTCATTCGACACATATGCATATGCCTCATAGCCAAAGACACGAATGTGTTTCAGAGAGGGCTTTTTTCCAGACCATGCTTCCAAAGGTGTTTTCTCAACAAGAGCGGAATTAGGAGAATGGTTTATTAAACAACATGTTGTTGCAACTTCCTCGGCCCAGAACTTCTCCTCCAAGCTAGTACTGCTTAGCATATTTCATGCTCTTTCCATCATTGTCTTGTTGAACCTTTCAACAACTCCATTTTGTTGCGGAGTGTAGGGTGTAGTTTTATGTCTTTTAATCCCATGATCTTTACATTACCTTTCAAACTCATCAGAACAAAATTCACCACCATTTTTCAGTCCTTAAACATTTTATTTTTCTTCCTGTCTAATTTTCCACAAGGTTTTTAAATTCCTTAAAATGACTGAACACTTTTGATTTACTTTTCAAAAAATAAACAAATTCCCTTCTTGAATAATCATCAATGAACGATACATAATATCTTGATTTAGACAAAGAAGGAACATTTACTAGACCAAAAACATCAAAATGTATATAATCAAGTAAACCAAAAGATTTGTGAGGACTAGAGTAGAATGAAACACGATGTTGTTTACCATATATACAATGTTCACAAAACTTGAATTCGAGATTACAATCATCAAGCCCTTCTACTAGGTTTTTATTTTTCAAGGTTTTTAAACCTTTTTCTCCAATGTGGCCAAGCCTATGATGCTAGAGCATAGTCTTTTCTGCTGGAAGTTTAACTTCCATAGAGTTTACACTATCAGGAACATTTTCCTCCTTTTCTCCATGAGTATCCTTCTGTGACTTTACAAAGACACTATTGCATTGCACAACATGTGCATCTAGCTTATACAAGGTACCAATATGAGCACCCCTAGCTAGCACCATTGAGCCTTTACTCATCTTGCAACCATTTCCAGAGAACGTGATTTGTACTCCAATACTGTTCAACTTACTAACAAAAAGTAAATTTCAAGTCAGACCTGGTATATGCATTACATCATTGATTCCCTTCACTCTTCCATTAGGGAACTGAATTATGACTCTTCCACAGCCAACTATTTCTAGAGATGAATCACTTGCCAAATACACCCTTCCACCATCATATTTTTCATACTTAGTAAACCAGTCTCTATGAGATGTCATGTGGAATGATGCTTCAGAATCAATCAGCCAAACATCAACTGATGCCTCTGTAGCCAAGGCTGCAATGAAAGCGTCTGCATCACTCTGAGAAGAATCATTGTTGGAATAATACTTCTTCTTTTTCTCCTCTTTGCAATCCTTTCGGACATGACCAAGTTGCCACAATTCCAGCACTTCACCTTGGACTTCTTACTAGGAGACTTTGATCTCCCATCTAATTTTGATTTGGACTTCTTGTCCTTCTTCTTTCCTTTTTCTTTCGATCTGCCTATAATAGCAAGAGCCTCTTTCACCATCTCAGAGGATTTTCTTCTCATCTCTTTTGATAAAAAAGAAGCAAAAATATCTACCATCCTAAAAGAGGAAGTAGTACTCCCAATAGCCATCACCAAGTGATCCCAAGAATCTAGCAAAGAACACAACAATAGCATAAAACGATCTTCTTCATCAATCTTTTCACCCATAGATGCTAACTAAGCAATCAACATGTTGAAAGCATTCAAATGATCAGCAATAAACACCCCTTCCTACATTTTCAAAGAGTACAAATTCTTCCTCAAGAACAACTTATTCACCAAGGACTTGCCCTAATAAATAGCTCCCAGTCTTTTCCACAAAAAGGATGTTGTCTTTTCTTCATGAACATTTAGAAGAACAGAGTCTGCTAAACATAGCCTTATCAACCCCTTTGATTTTTGATCTGCAAGGTCCCAATCCTCTTGCTTCATGCTTGTAGTCTTTGTTCCAGACATAGCAAGCCAAAGATCATGATCAACCAACAGATCTTCCATTTTGAGTTTCCACAACTCAAAATTACTGCCATTGAATTTCTCAATTTCAATCTTTCTTTACGTGCTTTCCATCTTAATCTATAATTCAAATTACCAGACTTCTACAAGACTCCCACTAAACATAATTGACACAAAAAACCTAGTGAACCCACATGGATAGCACAATTGGCCAGGCTTTGATACCACTTGTAAGGAAAGCTTAGGTGCAGAACAAACTCTACTAACATCAAAAACTTAGGGAAGAATGCAGATATGACTTTAAATTTTCAATTACAATTCATTAAGACACACTTGAAAGGAATAATAGAACAAGGAAATGAACATACACAATTGGACACTAGATTTACATGGGAAAACCCTTACCAGAGAAAAACCCACCACACTAAGAAAAGCCTCTTTGTATTACAGTAAAGAAAAATTAAATACAGAGATCAACTTCACTTTCTAATGTCAATTTTTATAGCAGCAAATTTACTGATCAATCTTATACAGAATATCTTTCAGAAAACATACAATGAATTCACTCAGATCAATCCGTGTTCAATCAAGCAACACTTTGTTATCTCACACTTTTCATCGTCATCTACCATTTCTAGAGAGTAATCCATTCTCTCACAGTTTGTTCATTTCCATCACAGGAATAGTTGCAACAATCCAACTGCCAACGGTTCTCCTTCCAGTTTGCTCATTGGTTTAGAACACACCATGTAGGACAATCGTTCGGTCAAAGAATTTTAAATAGAATCACATGTCGGTGAGACACTAGGCCATGTCTCCCTGATGCCACAATGCCCGACTGTCGTTATTGGCAAGAGTCACTACCATCAGCAAGAGGCATATTGAGTTCAAACCTATCACCGAGACTCACTCTATCACTAAGACATCACATCGATATCCACTACAAAACCATCAGTAAAACCATCATTGTTGCTAATACTTCACACTGATGTTCAACTCATGTGGCTCTATTGACAAGACCATTGCTATTGGTGAGACATTATACCAAACATAAATCCATCTTATGTAGATCTATTGGCAAGATTTTCACTATCACTAAGAGTCTTATAGAACCTTTATGTTACACTGATGTTCATCGTGCAGAGCTATCGATGAGACAAGTGCTATCGGTAAGAGCTTATACTAAATGCTAATCTGTCGGTGAGGCCACACATTAGTGGTGAGAGTTCTCACCAAAGTTGCATACCCATTGGCGAGACTACGGCCATCAAAAGGAGATCATACCAAAGGTTCATGCCTCTCCCCAATGCCACTCATCACCAAGAGTCTCCTTGATGTTCACCAGGAATCAACCCATCAACAAGAGGTTTTCCTGGATAGAAAGAGATAGGAATATCATAGTGATATACATGTCTTGTCGATGACTCTCATCGACAAGACAGTACCAAAGTCTCAGCAACTTTGAACATTTGAACACAGCTACTAGTCGGTAAGACATTCAGAAGGTCTCACCAATTTTTCTCTTTTTGGAGTTTCATGTCAATAAGATTGAGGCACATTTTCCAACATATACCATCAATTCTCAACCCTCATCTATCTATGTCCCTTCATCTTCTCTCCTTATCTCTATCTCACTTCTCCCCACATCTCTCCCTCCCTCCATCCCTCCCTCTCTTCCCTAATCCCTCAACCCTACACACTCAACCCTTAAACCCTTAAACACTCAACCCTAAACCCTCAACCCTCAATCCTCAACCCTTAAATCCTAAACCCTCAAACCCTCTACCCTCTACCCTCAACCCAATACCCTCTACCCTCAACCCTAATTCCTCAACCCTTAAACCCTTAAACCCAATTAAACTCTCTACCCTAATCCCTCAACCCTTAAACCATCAACCCTCTATCTTCAACCCTCGACCCTTAAACCCTAAACCATCAACCCCAATACCCTCTACCCTATATGTTGGACCCTCAATTCTAATCCATCAACCTATACCTCAACCTTAAACTCTCAACGTCCAACTCCTTAAACCCTTCTGCACTCAACCTTTAATCCATCAACCCTTTAACTTTAACCCCGAACTTCAATACGAGATTTCTACCTTTATACATATCTTTAAACTTAATTTTTCAACTATAGCCTCAAACTTATACTATAAACCCTCCACTTTAACCCTAAACCTCAACCTTAAGTTCTTAAACCTCTAAACTTTTAAACTCAATTTCTACCTCAACTCCAATACTTTCTACCTCAACTATATACCTCAACCCAATAACACCCTAAACATTAACCGTGAGAATAACTTATAATTTTCAATTATCAACCTCACCCTATACATTGATCCTCAAACCATATCTTCTATCACTCCTCCTTTCTCCCTTCTTTTCATCTCTTCTCCATCTTCTCCCTCCATTCTTCTCTCCTCTACCCTAATACTCGACTTAAACCATTCATCAACCCTATACCCCAACCCCAAACCTAAACCCAAGTAAATCCCCCCTACCCTAATCCTTTAACCCTCAACCATTAATCCCAAGAACCCTAAAACCCTCAACCCTCTACCATGTACCCTCAACCCTCTACCTTCACTCTACCCTCTACCCTATACATTAAACCATCAACCCTCAATTCTCAACCCTCAACCCTTAATCCCTCAACCCTAGGTAGGTAGGGACACATAGGTGAGATACATAGTGATGAAGGGAGATGTAGGTAAACAAAGGGGGAAGGGAGATAAATATAGGTAGAGAGGGAAGGAGACATAGAGAGAGTAGAGATAGAGAGAAGTAGAGAGGGGAGGGAGGGATTGGTAGGGAGGAGATAGAGGTGAGTGTGTGTGTGTGTGTGTGATAGAGAGAGAAAGAGAGAGGAGATATAGAGTAGAGAGGGAAAGAGGTAGGAAAGAGACATAGTTGAGATATAAAGTGATGGATGGAGATGTGGGTAAAGAGAGGGAGATGGGAAATAAAGATAAATAGAGAGGGAAGAATATGTAGAGAAAGATGATAGATAGAGAGAATTAGAGAGTGGAGAGATGGAGGGCGAGGAAGGGGGAGAGAAAGATAGTAGAGAGGGAAGGGGGAGAGATGGAAGATGGAAGGATGGAGGTGGTGGAGGAAATGGAAGGAAGAGATGGAGGGAATGGTGGATGGAAGGAATGGAGGGATAATGGTGGAGATGGATGGAGGAGGAACGATGAGATATATAAGAGATAAGATACAGGAACGACACAGGTGAGACGGAGGATGGAGAGAGAGTGGTGGAGGACAGGTAGGCATAGAGAGGGAGGAGAGGAAACATAGAGAGAAGGGAGGGAGATAGAGGTGTGTGTGTGGGAGAGAGTGAGAGAGATCTAGAGAATGGTGAGATAGAGAAAAGGAGAAATTGAGAGAGAAAGAGAGGGGAGGCAAGGAGGGACAATAGTGAGAGAGATTGGGAGGAGAGACAAAAAGAAGGGGAGGGAGGGTGGAGGTTGAGAAAGGAGATAGAGGAAGGAGGGAGGGAGGAAGGAGGTGGAGGAAATGAGATAGATAGAGGGATGGATAGAGAGGAATGATGGGGAAGGAGGAGGGAGGAGATGGAGGAAAATGGAAGATGGAGGGAGAGGTAGGTAAAGAGAGAGAGGGGGGAGATAAATATAATTACAAAGGGAAGGAGATGTAGAGATAGAGAAGAGATATAGAGAAGTAGAGAGAGGAGGGAGAGAGGTAGATGTAGGGAGGAGATAGAGGGGTGTGTGAGAGAGAGGGGGGAGAGAGGGATGAAGGGAGAGAGAGAGAGGGATTGGAGAGATAGAGAGTAGAGAGAAGGAGAGAGTGAGAGAGAAAGATGATACAACTTGCTGAATACTAAAATTTGATGTCCTGATTACTGAAATTTGAATTGTTGATTACTAAAATTTGACTAATTTTGAAATTTTTAAGATCTTCCAAAAACTAGAATTTGCATTATAACTCCTAGAGATCTGAAACCACTCTCAAACATCCTGAAACTATATACATGAAATATAACTTAAAGTATAAGAAATTAAATGTCCACATGTAAATGTCAACTTATACTTAAATTTTTGTTTTTTGTATATAGTTTCCCTGGCAGAGAAAGAGAAAATGAAAGAGTTTATAAAAATGCATTCCAAAAGTCATTGCAAAATGAAAGAGTTCACAAGTTCATTCATTGGAAAATTCAAGCCATTTTGAGAGAGAAAATGAAAGAGCTTAGAAAAATGCATTCCAAAATTCATTGCAAAAAGAAAGAGTTCACAAGTTCATTCATTACAAAATTCAAGCCATTTGGAGAGCACAATATGACCTATTACAGGTTTTTTTTGGAATTTGATACCAAAATTGCGTCACAGATCCATGCACTTACCATAAGGTAAACTAATTTTATAATATATTGAAAGAAAATATGTATATATATTCTTTACTAATTGTTTATATAGATTTATATGTTGTTGAGAGCAAGACATGGTGTTGGAAACCTTAATGACTAGATCATGTGATTTCATTGGCTTTCTTGCATCTACTCAGAGCAATAATTTGGAATATCAAAGCGAAATCATTATTGTCCTTTTGGACATAGGTAATTTTTTTAGAATAAGACAATTTTATTTTATAATAGTCTTCTATACATAACTTCATAGTTTTATTTGGTTAAGATGCTTAACAATGGATTTTGTAGTGGGCACTTAAACATTAGAAGCAAATAAAATAATGTATTTTACTCTAGAAGATTGATCATTTCCCCTACAAATATGAACATGTATTCAATAGTAGAGTATCTTTTATCCAAGTCACCATCCATGTCAAAATTGACATAACCTTGCAGTTGTGTATCTTTACCTTTGAACCTCAAAACATGATGTGAAATTCCCTTGAGGTATCTCATAATCTACGGTATTGCTTGCCAATAAGTCTTACTTGGATTACTCATGTACTTGTTGACTACTCCCACTACATGAGCAATGTTTGGTCTTGGGCATGCCATCACATACCTAAGTCTCTTAATTGCAAAGGAGTAAGGCACTCATTTCCTATAATTTTTTTCTTCTTATATTTTAGGACACATCTCAAATGATAACCAAAAATGATCAACAAGAGGTGTGCTTATAGCCTTAGCACCCTTCATGCTAAACTTTTCCAAAACCTTATCAATGTACTTTTTTTATGAAAATTTGATATCTCTTTGCTACCTATCTTTGATTATTTTCATGCCAAGGATTTTTTTGTAGCTCACAAATCCTTCATAAAAAACTTGTTAGCCAATTTTAGTTTTAGATTGGTAAAAGCATTTGTACTAATGTCGGTCGCTAACATGCCATCTTGATGTATAATACTAGTAATACAAACTCACCATTTTCTAACATTTTGTAATTGACACATGGATCAAATTCACACCTAGTGAAGTGTTGGTTAGCCATTAAGGAATCAAACTTGAGGTACCATTGTCATGGTGCTCGTTTCAACCCATACAAACTTCTCTTCAATCTATAAACTAATTTTCATGCACTTATTTTTTAAGCCTTCTGATTGTTGCATATAAAATTCTTCTTCTAAGTCCCCATGAAAAATGTTGTCTTCACATCAAGTCAATCTGACTCAAGTTTATAGATAAAGACTCAAAAATACTTGAATTATTGCACATATGTTTGGCATTGGTTCTCATTGATGTCAACACTTGGGGAGATTGCTGCACATATGTTTGAGCTTTTAGTCATCATTAATGTACACTCAATTTGTGTTATCTTTGATGTATTATGTTGTGCGAATGGTAATGTTGTTGATGTCTATGGTTGGATGTCATTCCTTGTTTGATGATAATTAAAGTAGTTTTGAGTATGGTCACGGTCAATAGAAATGATATCACGATGATATATTAAGATGATGACTAGAAGCATTAACATGAGGATTAGAAGCAATGTTGAAGTTGGAAATACGATGTTGATGATCTCTAGTATGTTGTATGCTCTCTCTCGTTGTTCTCTAGGAAGTATGTGTTGCTGAAAGGATGTTTTGGTCTCCACAAATTGATGAAGCGTATCTTCTACATGAATTTTCTTTGAAGACTATTTGGGAGAATGCTCTGCATTGCTCCACCTTTGAATATTTAGTTTTGTAGTTTGGGATTTAGTGTTTTTGTTCTATGGATGTTGCACTCCTATATTTTTAGGTAACCTATGTTGTCAAGGAGGTTTTTGGTAATTGCAAAAGGTTGGTAGTTTTGTTACTTGTTAGGACTGGTCCAAAAAATGCTTCATACTTCTCCACATTAATGTCTTTTCTCCTATGACTTGGTGAATGTGCTCTCAGTGTTCGTGTAGTGTATCAATTTAGTTTTCATGTAATTAAGTGTTTAGCAAGATGGTTTGTTAATGTTCTATCTCATGGTTATATATTATGTTCTTTTGGGATGAAGTGTTCTATTTATGTTTATTTTTTGGTGGTTTTTTGTGGCACAATAGTATTAAATAAGCATCTAGAAGTGTTTTTGGATGTTCATGGAACATCTCTTTGTGATTTTCACATTAGTGGTTAATATTTTTGGTAACATATATTATTTTGAGTTACTTTTCTAGGTAATTTGTGAATTTCTAGATGTTAAGGCTTGTTTTCTTGCTTGCAGTATGTGCTTAGGGGTTTGTTCCATCTTCTAAGGTTGTGTTAAGATTTATCTAGGTCTTTACCTATCTTGTTGAGAACTACATTGAGTAAATTCAGTTGTAAGTATGTTTTTAGGCCTACTAGTTATGTGCTACAAAATTTGTCTATGTGTTTCCTTGTTGTTGACTTGGCTAGTTGTGTGCTAGCCTATGTTTTGTTTGGGATCACATTAGAAGTTGTAATAAGATTTTTTTTTTCCTCTCTATCCTTTGGATAAGATCACATTATGTTTTTTTTTAGCTAACTTGTTGAGGTTATTGTTTATCTTTTGTTTTGGTCGACCTAATTGATGTTTTGTGAACTTACAGAGGATATAAATGAAAGAAAAAATAAGTTGCAAGATGAGAGTGTGTGTGGTGATGTGAAAGTATGGAAAAATGGAGTGAGTTATGGAAAAGAGAGATTAGATGAGCTTTAACACCTCAGTTAGTAGATTATATTGTTGACATATGTTGTAATTCAAATTTTCATGTATCTTACTATTAGATAGTGAGTCTCTTCAGCAATTCCTTGTAATTTTTATCTTGCCCTGGGGTTGTGTACCTCATTACTTTAACTTCTTTGTATCTTTCCCTAAGGTTGTGTGTCTTAGCCTACAAGTCCTTTAGGGAGAAATGTGTTTCCTTAGGCAGTGAGCCTTAAAACAAATTATAATTCTATAAGTAGTGAGCTTCCTATATTGTGAGATTTATCACTGTGGTTTTTCCCTCTTTGGGTTTTCCATGTAAATATGGTGTTTTCCTATGCACACATGTTCATAGTTTTATCTTTCACTGCTGCTGATTTGATTGAGTATTGTTGATCTATTTATAATTTCTTGATCTTGTTAAAATTCTACATTTTGATACTGCTAAATGGTTTAATAGCTGAAGGGTTTAAAGTTTTTGTAAATATTGATTCACCCTCCCTCTTAGTATTTGTGTGTGTTCAACATGAATGGTATTCATTTTCACAATGGGTGAAAAAATTCACTATTAAAATCAACCCCCTTCTCCTTGTCATACCCTTTGACCACTAATTTGGACATGTACCATTTCTTGCCACCATCTTCTTCCTTCAATTTGTAAACCAACCCATTTTTAAGGCTCTTTGATTTGGTGCAAGAAGGACCAAGTCCCATGTGTGATTTTCCATCAATGAAGATATTTTTTCTCTCATGGAATCCATCCAAATTTTACAATCAAAGGCATTACACACTTCTTCAAAAGTCGCAAGTTTATCTTTATCAAATACTAACAAATGTTGAACAAAATCATCATGCTTTGGGAGTCTTGGGCTCCTTGGTTGATCTTCTCAACTAATGAAATGATTATTGTGTAATTCCTCCTTAAACACCATATTCAAAAGCACAATTTTGATGAACCTACTCTTCATTCTTATGGTTTTGTGGTAGAGCTAACTATGTTATAAAGAAATAACATCAGGCTATAAATCTTTTGAAAGGTTGGGTGGAAAATTTTGCATTGTGCTTTGATAATTATCCTATGCCAACCTTTCATGACAAAAATTCCTAATATTAAACTTTCTTGAGTGAAAAATGGGTTTGATTGTTGCAGATATGAATTTGAATTTGAAGTTAAATGCAAGTTCGGACTTGAATAGAGAAATTGAAGATTGTGATTCATCAAAGGTTGATGTAAACTATGAGATGGGTGATCCCACAATAATGGGTTACAATTTTTGGCCAAACTTGACATTAAAATCAAGATTTTTCACTAGACATTCACGTTCTTACACCTATAGTAGATAAACCATTAAGGTTTTGAAGGTGAATCAAACTATTTATTTGTTAGATATTTTGTGTAGATTCTAATTATATTTTAAAAAAAAATTAAAAAATAAATTGTGAATCATTTTATGTAATTTTTAATAACTTATATTTTCTACTAATCAACATTTTTAAAAAGTGATGTTTACTTCGGCCCACATAACTTTTTTTATAGATAGGATACAATTCTAATTTTTAAAATACAATTTTTTCACACCAATATCTAGGGGATAGATATTTTTTCATAATTTTTTGTTTCATATTTTTTTAATTAATTTTTCAAGTCGGCGTAATTATAATTTGAACAGAGGTGTACTTCAGCACACATAACTTTTTTTGTATTCATTTGAATTAACTTATTCTTTTTTTGTTGGAATAAGGACATCAATACCTAGTGGACATGTATTTTTAAAAAAAAAAATTCTCTATTTTTCTATTTTTTTCGTATGTGTGAAATAAATAACTTGATGTTTATTGAAAATACTACATTCACAAGAAATAAAAAAATAAATATAATAATCAAATTAAACATATTTAAAATTATACCTTTTTGGGAAGCTTATAATAAGGGTTGTAGGCTTACAAAAAATAAATTTTAAATGAATTCATTTGATCACCCAAAAGGTAAATAAAGTTGTTTTTTATTAGCATTTTGAGAGGTGTAGAGGAGACTCGATTATAGGTATGGTTTAAATCTAACAAGGTTCTATCCAAGGGGGTTTGATCTAAGGGGGTTTGATCAATCCCTCTTTAATTAAAATAATTTAAATGGGACCTTTAAAGTCATAAATCATTGTATTTTCTAAAAATATGTGATTTCAGGCAAAAATCAGGATGTCCCAAAAAGTGTAACCCATTATTGTGGCAGCACCCAGATGGGGTGGTTGATGTAATACCTACACACTTTTAAAGAAAATGAGCTGCAAATTATTATTCATCGGTAGATTTATGGTGTTAGATGGTTGGAAGTTTGAAGTATGGGACGATAAAAATGGGATTATAACCTACACCAAGTTTAGTAATTAATCTAAATGTGAGTTGGGCATCATAACTCTATCTGAAATTGGCCGCTCATGTGTATGTTGTGGCATACAAGAATATAGCTCCTATGAGTGGTGAGCTTGCTACAAATAAATTTTGTGCTAACGGTTTAACACATCACTCCCACTTGAGATTTCTTCTATATGAATAAAATCCTTTATTAATTTCCCTTGTTCTAGTAGACCCAAAATTATTCTCACTGAAAATTACCTCCTGACTATAAGTGACCTATTTGGTGATGGGATTCCACAACCAATAACCATATGTCACCTCTTTGTATCCAATAAAGATATACCTTTTAGACTTCATTTCTATCTTCATTCATTTTTTTGATGGGATATGAATAAAGGCCTCACAACCAAACACCTGGAAGTGTGTTGGCATATGGATTCTAGTGTTGTCATTGATGGAAACCTTAGTCATTATTCTGGTCTGTAGATCAGGATTTGTTCATACCGACAGACAGAGTAAAGAACAAAGTATTATCAAAAGTGAGAATGAAGAATAGGGTATCCCATTAGTATGTCGATTTGTATGCTTCACCGGATCATCATTTTGAGTTGTGGATCTTGAGGAAGATTGTTAAGCATCTATGTTATCTTATTGTTATGTTTGGTGATGTCGCATTAATCGATGTATGAGTTAGGAGATCCGATAGGATGATTTTCTGTTTATTAACTCTTGGTGGTTGACTTAATGAATATGGCATGCTGTAGATGGTTAAGGAAAAATTGTTTAAAGTATTTTTGTGTTGGAAATTTTGTTTTTGGGTCCTAGCTATGGTTTGGCCAACTTATGTGGATGCTCATTAAAGATTACTCATGATCTGAGCTAACATTTCAAAGATATTTTCTATTCTATTGAAGTCGACATATAGCAATTGAATTATTGGTAGCAGATATAAATATGAGGTCAGAAAATTCATTTTATATGTATGGTAAACATGGTTGTGAGGTAGTTGTGCATATGTAGGTGTGTGAATGAGTATGGATGCAAGGTGGTAGTATTAGAAAAGAAGTTGAGAGATTTTTCAAATGATCAAAAGAGGATTTTGGGAAGTGAAGTAAAGCAGAGCATAGCGAAGTGCGGAATCAAACAAAAGGTTCAAAATCTAATATATGAGCTTCACCAAAACTGAAACTAAGAATTTGTAGATGCTACTTTCTCAGTTCAACTCTTTGTTGTAATCCAAAAATTTTGTAAGGTAGTGAGCTCTAGGAAATGTGCCTGAATGCATGTGCATTCCCCTTTTTCTTCATACTTTTAACAAAGTATAAATTGTGGATTAACCTCCACCATGGTTTTTCCCCTAACACGGTTTCCACATAAAAATCTTGGTGTTATGGTGTTTTTATTGTTTCCTTCATGTGCTTGCATCTTTACTTTTGTTTAAATGTTGTAAATGGTTTAAAATCTAGATTATAATTTAAAAATTGTTGAACACTAATTCACGCCCCCCTCTTAGTGTTCCTTGAGTCCAACAATTAGTATCAAATCAAGGTTCCTCTACAAAAGTTTAATAAATTGAGGTGGATTTTGGAATGCATTGGAATTTGGTGGTCTTGAACAAAAAATTTTGGTGGAACTTGATGATCTTGATCAGTCTAAAGAAAAAGTCTTGGAATTAAAAGAAAATTTGGAGGATGCTGAAAAATTCATTCAATCATTGAAGGATAAAATCAATGAGTCAAGAGAAAAGAGGAATGAACTATGTGATTAGCTGAAGCATAAAGAAAGTAAAAGCTTGGAAGATGTTCACCTAAATCAAACCCTAAAATAAATAATTGAAGAATGTGAAAAGCTTGCTAGAAAAAATGCTACTCTAAAGCTTGAGATTGAATCTTGGAAATGAAGCTAACTAAGGAGATTGAAGAAAGGAAGAAGAATGAGGAGAATCTGTCATGTTCCTTAAAAGAAAAATATGAAGAATGCAATAGAGTTAATAGTGGATTCATTCAGCTAGAGATTGAACTACAACAATCCAGAAATAATGGACAAGAGCTTGAAAGAAAGATATTTATTCTCAGAAATGAGCTCACTACTACAAATGAATAGAAGGAGAAGTTTAGGATCAATTATGCTAAGCTTGATGAGATGATTAAAGGATATAAGAATGGAAATGACAAGCGAGGTCTTGGATATGAGAAGGGAGAAAGCTTTGGATCTGAACATAAGGATTCCACACAAAGAAATCAGATGGACAAAGGCAGAAGATATCTAGTAAGACAACCCAATGTTCAAAAGTTCAATGGTCACTGCTTTTCTTGTAATAAATTTTCTCATATGGATTTTTAGTGTAGAAGTAGAATAAACTCAAGCAATCCATCATTTCCCAGTCAGTGCTTTAGTTGCAATAAGTTTGGTCACAAGTCAATTGAATGTAGAAGTATGTCTGTCAATGTAAGGAAAGTTAAATGCTACACCTGTGGAAGATTTGTGCATATTGATAATCAATACATATCAAGAGAAGATCAATGGAATGAATGGTCTAGACAAGGAAATCATGTGTTACAATTGTAACAAATTTGGTCACATTGCAAGATTTTGTAGGAATAGAAACATTGATAGAAGAGGTTTGGTATACAAAGGCAAAATTTTGTAGAAAGATGATAAAGGAAAAGGGAAAGTGACTGTGGAAGAAATAAGAGATTAGATGAAGAAAACATGGGTAAGGAAGAGTGAATTTGATGAAGGTAATAATCCCACGCCGAAAGAAGGTTTCAGTAATTCCTTCAAAAATTGATCTCAGGTCATTGGTCTAGGGGGAGTTTTTCAAAAAAATCCTTTGTCCCCCTATCGGTAGTTGGTACCAGAATGTAGGAAATTGTTAGTAGTTGTGCAAATAGTTTAAAAATGTATCAGTGATTACTTGTGCATAAACTTGAGAAGTAGAAGGTTCATAGATGAATTCTTCTTTTGTTGTCTGAGAAAATAGAGTATCTAGAACACCTAGGGTAAAACATTTAATGCAGTAAAAAGGTTAGGTGTGTGAGTTATAAAAGGGTATTTGGAACCCTCATTTGTCACCATGCATTGAATAAGAATAGAAGGAGAGCCTCTGTAGTAGAATTTCTAAGAAGTTGAGTAAATTCGGTGGTGAATTCATCAGGTATTTCAGTTGCTTGTAGAATTTTCACTTAATTTGGTGCCTAGTAGAAACTTGTTCGATATAGAAAGGAAAATGAAGAAAAAAAAAGGAATGGTGAATTTGGATGAATATAGCAATAAGAAGATTAGGGATGTGAAAAATATGTTGTTGGCTGATGAATTGAAATGGCTTGAAGGTGTGAAACACAAAAGTTTGGAAATTTGGAGTGAATTTCCCTATTTTGGTAATGTGAAAGTCGTTAGGTTTATCTTGACTAGATTGAATGATGACACTCTTACTCTGGATAAACCTTATCTCATTTTGAAAGAGGTGATTAAGAATCTAACTAGATTATGCAATGTTGGGGATATATTGAAAAAGAAGTTGATTCAGAACAAGGAAGTTGAAACCCTAACCAAAGTAATAAGAGATCAAAGGGATTTGATAATTTCAACAATCAAAGATCTAATAACTAGGTACATTGCACATGTAATCTCATACAAAATCTTTTTTAGAAATAAGGAAGGCACAACTTTAGCAGGTGTAGTTTACATCTCTCATAAGATGATAATGGAGGATCAAGAATTTGACCTGTGTGGATTGCTAAAAGACCAATAGATGGAAAATGTGCAACTATAAAAGGAGGCAGATTACCCCTTTAGGTTTGGTACCTTGGTCATATGTCTTGTGATGTACTTTCTGAATTTCTTGTCACAAATCGATAATGTTGTATGGAAGGGGAATGAACCAGTTTGTAAACAGATTTTTGAACATTCTAATACTTCAAAAAATTATGAGCAAGAGTCTACAAATTTCTTTAAATAATTTCTAGGGAAGTTTGGAGCAATTAGCATTTCCATTCCGATAAGACCACTTGAATTTGGATCCTCTTCTGGTGAGATGGAGAAGAAGAAGAAAAGAGCTCAAGAGATTGTTGATTACACTCCTTCAACACACAAGACTCCAAGAATTGAAGGAAAAGGAAAAGAACAAGTGATTGTGGACATACCAGATGAAGAATCTGATGAGTACACTCCAAGGGATGAACCGGAATCAATTGAACCAGATGTGATAATGGCAGAAGGAAGTGAAGAAGAAGGTTTTTTATCCAAAGTAAAGATACTACAACTTATTCAGGAGAATGATGGGATGCAAAAAATTGCTAACATATGGTCTGATAGACCCTTATATGAGCAGGACCTGATTGAGAGCACACTAAGTACTTATTTTGTGCACAATAATATTGAATTGGAGAGTTTGCAAAATGTGTTTCCTAAAGAGTTGATTGAATGCATTAAGGAAGCCATGGTCCTTCAGTCCCAGGATAGGAAAGAGGGTGAAATAATTTTACATATGAAGGAGCAATTTAGGCTATCTCTTACCAAACTAAAAAGGAAAATGAATGTGTTGAGACAATTCATAAATAAAACAAGCAACATCTACAACTATTATCTCTACTAGCCTCATGTAGTTGGGAAATACAACGATAAGATGGAGTAGATTGAATTTGAGCTGAACAAGGTTGGTCGAGATTATAACATGTTTCAAGATCAGGATGGTGTAGTCAAGAAAAGAATTCAAGATTTTCAATATGAGCATACAAAAGTTTAATTCACCAGAAACAACCTTGTGGAAACTTGTTGGAAAGTGAAGGACTTAACCAAATGTAGATTGGTGTAGTTAATTGAGGTTCTGAGGAGAGCAAAAAAAATAGAAGAGGCAATCACAATTCCAAAATCTCTCATCTGGATTATCAACTAGACATCTGAGAACAACAACTTGATCTTAATCATTGGAATTTTAGTAGAAGCTTGGAGGAAATTTCTTCTGAAAATGAAAGATAAGTTCAAGATAATTTTCTTACTCAAAGTAGCAGTTACATTTCTTCAAATTTTGATCCAATTTTTGAATTAGCAAGAGGGGAAATCCAAAATATGTTTTTCATTGATGTCAAAGGAGGAGAGAGAGTAGTGAAAAATTCCTTATCATTCTAAGGGGGAGTTAGAGTTGTGTTTTGAAATTTTGAACTTTGGCAGCATAATCATATTGGTTCCGACACTTAGTCTTTTTTCACTAAGTGTTTCCATCAATGCCAAAGGGGGAGATTGTTGGCATATGGCTTCTAGTGTTGTCATTGATGGCAAATTAAGTCATTATTCTAGTATGTAGATCAGGATTTGTTCATACTAGTAGGCAGAGTAAAGAACAGAGTATTACGAGAAGTGAGAATGAAGAATAGGGTATCCCATTAGTATGTCAATCTGTATGCCTCACCGGATCATCATTTTGAATTGTGGATCTCGAGAAAGATTTTTAAGCATCTATGTTATCCTATTGTTAAGTTTTGTGATGTCATATTAATTAGTGTACGAGTTAGGAGATCCGATAGGATGATTTTTTGTTTATTAACTCTTAGTGGTCGACTTAATGAATATGGCATGTTGCAGATGGTTAAGGACAAATTGTTTAAAGTATTTTTGTGTTGGAAACATTCTTTTTGGGTCCTAGCTATGGTTTGGCCAACTTATGTGGGCGCACATTAAAGATTACTCATGATCTGACCTGACATTTGAAAGATATTTTATATTCTATTGAAGATGACATATAGCAATTGAATTCTTGGTAGTGGATATAAATATGAGGTCAGACAATTCATTTTGTATGTATGGTAAGCATGGTTGTGAGGTAGTTGTGCATATGTAGGTGTGTGAATGAGTATGGATGTGAGGTGGTAGTATTAGAAAACTAGTTGAGTTATTTTCCAAATGAGCATAAAAGGATTTTGAGAAGTGAAGTAAAGCAGAGCAAAGCAAAGTGTAGAATCAGACAGAAGGTTCAAAATCTAATATATGAGCTTCATCAAAATTGAAACCAGGAATTTGTATATGCTACTTTCTCAGTTCAACTATTTTTTGTAATCCAAACATTTTGTAAGGAAGTGAGCCCTCCTAATTTTGAGCAGTGAGCTCTAGGCAGTGTGCATGAATGCATGTGCATTCCCCTTTTTCTTCTTACTTTTAATAGATTATAAATTGTGGATTAACATCTGTAACTGAGGATTTCTTTTAAGGTTTAGATTAGATCAATCAAATCAATGTAAAAGACAAAAACCCAAAGACCTATCGAGTACAAAGGAATTTAAACAATAAAAAGTTATACCTGTAAATCGAGTTCTCCATGATTACCTCCATAGTACCTTCTTACTTGATAGTTGACATGTTGCCCTCAGATTCATTGTGCGAGCAATCTGCAAATGTCTAAGTCCCACACCAAGCTTTGAAGGATTTGATAAATGCCTAAAGCCTATGCCTAAGTGCCTATGATTGACAATGTCTAAACATACTAAGATTTGATCAAATAAAAAATGATAAATGCTATGGAAAGCCTAAGAGTGCAAGTGAAAAATTGTATAAAGTGAATGTGTGTAATGTGTGTAATTGAAAAGTGAGAGGAAAATGGCATTTTATAGAAAATGTCATTTTGAATGGATGGGTGAGATTAATTCATGACTAAGACCTAAAAAGAGAGGTCTAGATTAAATCTGAGAATCCCTAATTAGGGTTAGGACAAATTCATTAATCGAACTGTCAAAATAATATTTCAGATAATTAGATCGACGATGGAGAATAAATGAGATAAATTAACTAGAAAATAAAGATTTTTGAAAATCAAGAAGATAAAGAGTGCCTGATTTATGAGATTCAAAAAATCAAGAAGATAAGAGTTGGACTAAAGATCAGATTTGGAAAATCAAGAATCTGCCCGATTACTTTATTTTTGGAAGATTATTTACTATTTTGAATTAAATTTATTCAAAATAATGATTTTGTGAGACAATAAATAATCTTCTTCAGATTATTTACCAAAATGGACTAATAGTTAAGAAAGTGATGACATTTTAAATAATTTCATTTATTTAAAATGAGAAGAATATTAATTTTGACAATTATATAATTAAATATAATTATTTAATTTAGCAAAGAAGATTAATTAATTAAATTAATTAATCAATTCATTTAATTATGATAGTTAGTGACATATTAAATAAATAAATAAAACTTATTTATTTAATAATCAGGAAAAAAAATATGACAAAGGGCAATTAAATAAGTTAAGAAATTTATTTAATTAAGGGAAGACTTAGACAATTAATGACATTTAATAAATAAATAAATTTTATTTATTTAATAATCGTGAAGAATACAAAGACATGAATTAATTAAACAGTTATGAATTATTTAATCAATAATCGAATGTGGACCAATGACAATTAAATGTCATAATTATGCTAGGATGAAAGTGGTAAAAATGAAGCTTGCAGGCTTAGGTCATTTTTAGGTGTCTACATTTTGCCCTTCTTTGTCATAATGTCGCTTGTCGCATTGTGACAAAGAAAATAAGTTAAAAATATGCCCCAGTAAAGGTATAGAGTATCATTGCCCCCTCGGAAAATTTTTCAAATTTTGGGTCGGCGACAGAAAAATTTGTAAAGGGTCCCGATAAATCAATTCGATGACTAGAAAAACAATGGCGCAGTCGGTTTTGCATTCTAAAATGTTTAAAGCAGGTAACAAGGAATTCAAAGTTGGTCAAATGAGCCTCCAATAATAACCTCATTTGAGAAATGTCATTTTGACTTTATAAATAGGTTGACAAAGGGGTAAAAGTCAATTCATTTCTACTATTTACTTTTTAAATTTTGAGAGCCTAGAGCGAAAAGGTGCGTAGCAAGGATGGTGATTCCAGTGACAGAGCATTGCGATGAGATCGTTCAGACATTCAGACGGCCAGAGGGCTCAGAGCCTGTGGTATGTACCCTTGTCTTGCTTTGTATTTTTTTTGTTTTGCGTGCCAAATTTAAGTTTCTACAGAAAGTAACAACTACGCCACGACGCAATTGTGTTCGCGTAAGCCGCAATTGTCTACGCGTCGCGACGCGAATGTCTAGCTAATCATAGGGTGGACAAGGCGTTGCGACACATTTGATAAAAACTACGATGCAATTGCCTAACCGAATCACATATGAGTATTGGAATGCCGTAATTGTTATTTTGTGTCACAATTGCACATTTTAATGACACATTCACCATATTGTGTTGCAATTGCTAAAATTCATGATGCAATTGCCATAATGCGATGCATTTGGGAAATCGATCGATGCAACTCTCATGTTGTGATGCATTTGAGGACTTTTGAGATGCATTCAAATATATTCAACGCAACTGCTACAACGCGACGCATTTGATGTTTTCTTTTATTAAGACCGATTGTGGTACTTGTGAAACCGTTAATGCTTTTGATGATACTGATAGTTGTCTAGAAAGTACTAATATGTTGTTTGCCTTTTTGTAGAGGCAGCTTGCCCCTATCTATACGCAAGAGAGTAGACTGACCACATTTCAATTTGCTGACCAGTTGAGCCCACGAGAGTAGCGCCGATTAATGCGACTAGGGTTGTTCTACATTGCCTATGTGCCTGCCATTCAGAAGAATAGAGGATTGTTGACTGTGCTATGTGAGCATTGGCATTCAAAGACTTGCTCGTTCCACCTTCTGACAGGTGAGGCTACCATTACTCTAGAGGACGTCTACCAGATTCTTCGAGTGTCGATCTGAGGGGAGCGGATCATCTATGATCCTCAGCATGGCGAGTAGACCTTTTGAGCTTACTACCATGATCAGGGTGCAGGACTAGGCATCCAGGGTTATGAGATCAGGTGGGAGTTCATGGCAGAGCACTATGGTCACTTTGATGCATTCCTTGCGACTTTGATTGGGGGGATCCTAATTCTTGATCTTCGAGGACACAGATTTCCTATTGGCTGGGGAGATGTCCTAGTTGGCGTGAGCCAAGACAGGACCATTTATGCTTGGGGTCCTTGCTTACTGGGGACACTCTACCATCAGCTACATGATATTTCCTATAGGAGAGGAGAGAGCATCTCGTGTGGGACTATGTTGATGATGATATGGGCCTAGGATCACATATCCATATTTCGTCCATCGATTAACAAACTATAGTTGGCCGATGGTATGTCTTATGCTTTTTACTATGCTAGTGCCTTATAGTAGACCCGGATGGGTGAGATAGGTTGGTGGTGGCATCAGATTGACAAGATGATGTCCTATATCTGGAGGCCGTATCGAGACCGTGGACAGTAGGATGATGAGGCAGAGGTGGGGATGATGGTAGAGATGGCCAGAGGTGATAGCGGGATGGGCAAAGATAGGTCTGAAGGGTGCACCCACGAGTGGTGAGGGTAGCATTAGATGCTATCCACAAGGTTGGCGAGGAGGGGGAGAGAGAGGAGCAGCCCCAATAGGAGGGAGAGGATGAGGAGAGACGGGAGGAGGAGGTGGCAAAGGATGTAGTGGAGGATGTGGCAGAGGTGGAGAGGTAGGAGGAGGGGGTGGAGGTGGGGGGACAGGAGGAGGAGGTGGATGTGGGGGGATAGGAGGAGGAGGTGGCAGAGGATGTAGCAGAGGATGTGGCGGAGGACAATGACGATGAGGATGATGCCATGGATGAGGCCGAGAGACTCCTCAGATGACGGATGGTGGAGAGAGAGGAGGATATACCCTCTAGTTCAGTGTTGCTTTAGGATGCCATGACAAATCAAAGGGTGGCTGACCTAAAGTGGAGATTAGATGAGAGCATGGCATAGGTCAGGGCACTGCAGGGAGAGCTAGAGGTGGCTTGGGTAGAGCAAGATCAGGCAGTGATCTGCTAGTAGGATTCAGCTCAGTGGTGCACACAGTTCACAACATTATTTACAATGCCTGTAGGGGACATGGCTCGCAAGTTGGCCAGAGTGAGCATGAGATTGGGGCAGTATCATACATTGTACAAGTAGGAAGTGCCACCAGAGTGACATGATCCTACTTTGTCTCAGTCACAATCAAGGATAGGCAGTGGCCACAGATCAGGCAGTGCCAGTGGCAGTAGGAGTCACACCAGCATCAGAGGATCTACATCAACAAGGCACACATCAGTGCACAGGTCACATCACTCACACCGACATACCCTGAGTCACCATTTAGGTCACAGCCATGGGTCAACTGGTTCAGTGCAGAGGTCGGTACAGGTATAGCCACCAGTGATCGATCCATCTACTTCTTAGAGTCTGGCTACATTGACATCACAGGTATCTATTGCCATAGAGATGATGCCTTCCTTCACAGTTCCACTAGTGGCACAGGCAGAGGTTGTGACAGGTCCACCTGTCAATTCAGTCCCAGTTTCAAAGTTGCAGCCGCCACATTCTTCACCACAATGGGATGATGAGAGTCTAGCCTAGGGGAATTTTGTTATTATGACACACTATGTATAGATTATTGAGCCTGCGAGCTCTATTTTTGGGATATCCCATGAATTTATTTTGTGACTTTGTACATTTTTGAGATGATACTATATGATGATGCAGTTTTGATGCGGCCTACATGTGTTATGTGATGCTCTTTGATTTAATGTATTATGATATGTATGATGTATGATGTTGATTTTTGATGTAGAATGTATGTCCTATGATGCGTATTTATGATTTTGATGCCATGATGATGCAATGTTTACTTGTGTGAGATGATAATGATAATGATGTTCATAATGTATTTAGTAAATGGATGTCATGTTGTTGATTATGTTAATGCACTTGTTTGTGATTATGTATATGATTTAATGCTATGGATGATGTATTCATGGACCTAATGCACTGTTTATATGATCATGTATGCACTTATGTTTTTGGATGTCACAGGATATCATCGTGAGATGAATGAGAGAAGACGACAAGACTGATGAGAGAAGATGACCATATCAAAGAAGAGAAGATGACCAGACCAAAGAAGAGAAGATGACCAAATCAATGAAAATGCATGTTAATTCCTAGACCAAATCCTTCAAAGCTTTTTTGTAGGACCTTAATATTTATTGCTCTTAATCATCATTGGGTAGAATGTTGTAATGGCCAACAAACACCATGATATGACATAGATCAAGGGTGTGAAAGGTCGTACCATTACATAACACAAGCAGTCACAGACGAGAATGATCATGACTCATACTAAGAGCGTGATTGCCCCAGTCATTTTGTCATAATCAACCTCAAGTAGAAAAAGATAAGGACAAATCATGAAATGTCGTTGCTTCTCTAAATCTTGTTTCTAGGACATCCTTGAGAAACTAGTGGCATGATTGTCAAAATACAAAAATAGAGCCCTTACCATGATATGTCATTGTTTTTCTAAATCCCAAAATCAGGACCTCGCTGAGAAACTAGTAGTCATGCGTGTCAATCGTCATGATACATTGTTGCTTCTCTAAATCCTGCTTAGGGGGATCTCGCTAAAAAAATAATATCATGATAAAAACTAAAAGAAAATTGTCAGGTGTTTGCCAAGTGCATCTAGATATCCATTGTTCTGATGTCAAGATGTCAGGTTTAATGATGATGAGATGCCTGAGTATTAAATCTTTGATGTTGCTCGAACAACAAATGTCCAAATTTGCCAAATTCAGGAAGGACACATCCTAAATAATATGAATGCCAAGAGAATTGATCTCCAAATGCCATGTGATGGTGATGATGATGATGCCTAGGAAGGACACATCTTGAGGCATAGATGACAAACTTGGTTCTTTAGAAAGACATATCTAAAGAAATTTGATTTTAAGAGGAGCGATCCTTAGATGCCAAGAGGATCCCGCGAAATGTTGAATGACACTGACGATGCCTAGGAAGGATACATCCTAAGGCATGAATGACCGAGGCTATCCTTCAGAAGGACACATTTGAAGATTAACCTAAAGTTGACAGTTTGACAGGTTATCATGATTTGACCTGCTTTGACCGAGTTTGACTTGTGTTTCACTATATGCCAATATTGTCATGATGATATGATTGACCTATTGATGAGATTGTCATATTGAAATAACTGATTGTCATGATTTGTTCTTAGGAGTTTACCCATTTGGGAGTGATTCACTTTGTCTCAAAGATAATTTGATGTGTGTGCCCGTGTAGTGTCATGAACCCTAATGGACTGACCTAGTGCGGCCTTGGGGGCTCATCGACAGATGGCCTTGCCTACGTCATACACTCAGAGACCTCGTAGTTCGACACGACTAATGACTTTGTCCAAAGGACAGAAGTTTGAATCATGATTTTATTTTGACAAACCTAAATGGATTGACCTACTATCTCGAGGACTCAAATGTGAGTCTTGCCTACGTAGCAAATATGTAGAGACAACGTAGTTTGGACAAATGACAAAGACTAATTGATATGACTGACTTTGATAAGAGATGACAATGTGTTTGCGTTCTTCGAGCAGTCTAATGTTTTTTTTGTGGTTTTCTTCAAGATGTTTTATGATTTTTAGGTCTTTTTTTGGACATTTTATGATGTTTTTGGTCTTTTTTCAGGGCCTTTTGCAATGTTTTTGGTCTTTTTTCAGGACTTTTTGTGATGTTTTTGGTCTTTTTTTAGGAATTTTTGCCAATTGCTTAGATCATGTGTGACATCCACTGCAGTTTCATGGTAAAAATTTTGCCCCTAGTCAGGTCCAAGACTTAGCCATTTTTAAGGAACATGGATGGGATGTTGCTGATTTACTAGATGGACAGTCGTCAAGACTTGATGTCAATCATTTATCCACTATGATAGGTAGGGTAGAATGTGGTGGTGATTTGCATAATAATGGCAATAATACCTTTCATCCTAGGCCAAGGTAGACAAAGTGACAGTAGATGGTAGAGCAATGATTGACTACACATGGCACTTGTTTGCTAGGTTTTCTCCATGGTACTTGTCCAAAGCGCCCATTTGCCAAGTTTTCACTATTGAATGAATCATTTTTTTCTTTACTATTTTTCTTGACTTTTATTTTTATTTTTTTGGTGTCACCAAGATGCCTATTTGCCAGGTTTTCATCAAGGCAACAATTTTTTATCATTTTTCAATTTTTTGTATTTTGCGATTTTTCAACTCAATCCTCTGATGCTATGTGTAGAACCTTGGAGATGTAAACTATTGATGGGATCTGTCAGTTGTTCTCCATCTGGTGTGGCTAGTTGATAAGCTCCAAAACTGAAAGAAAATATGATAATGTAGGGACCTAGCCAGTTTGGTTCAAACTTTCCTGACTTTTCTCTGTCGGCTTGGTTCTTGGGGTTCTACATGAGAACTAGGTCGCCAATGTCAAACTATCTGACCATAACCTTCTTATTGTAGCTACTACAAAGACGGTTCTGATATGCTTGGAGATGGTTTAGTGAATTTTTCCTTCTTTCTTCCAGCATTTACAGCTCGTGCAAGCGTGATTGTTGATACTCCTCTTCATTAGTTAGACCCTTTAGGGAGACTCGTAACGAAGGAATTTCAACCTCAATGGGTAAGATGGATTCAGTGCCAAAGACTAGGGCAAATGGAGTGGCTCTTATAGGTGTACGAATGCTAGTTTGGTAAGCCCACAGAGTAGGGTTGAGTTGTATGTGCCAGTCACGGCCAACGTCATTGATAGTCTTTTTGAGAATTTTGACAATGGTTTTATTGGATGCCTCAGCTTGACTGTTTCCTTGTGGGTAGTAGGGAGATGAAAAATGGTGTTGAATGTGAAATCTCTCACATAACTCCCAAACATCTTGGTTTTTAAATGGACATCTACTGTCAATGGGATGGATTCAATCCACTTTGTAAAATACTCAGTGGTGGTGATAATGAATTTTTGGTTGTTGGATGAGGTTGGATGAATTTTACCCACGAGGTAGAGTCCCCATTGAGCGAAGGGCCAAGGAGAAGTGATTGGTCAAAGTTCCTGTGCTGGAGCATGGATCAAATCACTATGAATCTGACATTTGTGACAAGTCCTCACATATTCAATTGTTGGCCAATAATACCCAAGTCTCGTTACTTTCTTAGCTAGAGTAGGACCACTCAAATGAGATCCACATATACTGTTGTGCACTTTGCGTAAGGTCGTACGCGCTTCATTGGTGTCAAGACATCTAAGGAGGGTGTCGTGAAAACTATGATAGTAAAGGGTGTCACTGATGATGGCATAATTTGTAGATTTTCAGATGAAGGACTTCCTTTGGTTATTGGACAGGTTTAGTGGAAGGGTTTGAGATTTTAGGTAGTCATAAATGTCCTGATACTAGGGAGAGTTGGGACCAACAAGTTCACAAACCATTTCTAATTCTGGGATATCATATGCCAGCATTAAAAGCTATTCTATTAAGAACTCAAATTGTGACACATTTTGAGGGATGTCCAAGAGAGAACCAATAGTAGCCATTGCATCAGCTACCTTATTCTGTGTCCTGGGAATTTGTTCAAAAGAAATCAATTAGAAGTATGTCAAGAAACTATCCACCATCCTCTTGTAGGGAAGCAACTTCCCATCCTTTGTTTCATAGTCATCATTCACTTGGTTGATAATGAGCTGGGAATCCCTGAATACAAGCAACGTTTGAATTTTCCATTTAATTTCCATTTTGAGACATGTGACTAGTGCTTCATATTCAACAATGTTATTTGTACAAGGGAAAGCGATTCAGAATGCCTTAGGAATTTAATCCCCCTGTGGTGTGATGAACAAGATTCCAGTGCTTGAGCCATGACTAGTATGAGACCCATCAAAATATAGCTTCCATGTTACCACCGGTTCCACATGAAAAATGGACTCATTGGGAAAATCAATTACTAGTGGATGAGTGACTTGAATCGGTGCATCTGCCAGTTGATCTACTATTACCTGTCATTTTATTTCCTTACACATGACATATTGTATGTCATACTCACTTAGTATCATGACCCATTTTGCCAACCGGCCTGTTAATGCCACCTGACTTAAGAGATATTTCAGTGGATCAATCTTGGTGACCAGTTGTGTCTGGTAACTGAGCATATAGTGTCTTATTTTTTGGGATGCAAAATCAATAGCAAGGCATGCACGTTCAATGTTTGTATAATTCAACTCATACCCTATCAGTGTGCGGCTGATGTAATAGATGGCTCGTTCTTTTTCTTCATAATCATTCTATGCCAGTAATGCCCCAAGTGCTAAACTAGTATTTGAGATGTATAGTATCAATGGCTTTCCATGAATTGGAGGCATGAGGATTGGTGTTGACAGTAGGTAATATTTGATTTTCTAAAAGGCTTCTTGACATTTATCTGTCCATACAAAGGGGATACCCTTGCGCAACAGATAGTGGAATGGGTGACACTTATCTGCCAATTGGGCTATGAAACACTGAATAGATTGTACTCTGCCTTGTAGAGTTCTGAGTTCACTGATTCCTTTGGGTGGGGGCATGTCTATGATGGCTTTGACCTTTGCTGGATCAACCTCTATGCCTCTTCGGGAAACTATGTATCCCAATAGTTTTCCTGATATGACCTCGAAAACACACTTCTTAGGAATTATCGCAACTTTGTACTCTTCAAGTCTCTTGAAAATTATGTCAAGTACCTTTAGATGATCTTTCCTAGTTACTGATTTGGCCAATAGGTCAGCTACATAATCTTCCATTATTTTTTACATCATGTCATGGAATATTGTGGTCGTACCCCTTTGTTATGTGGCACCTTCATTTTTGAGACCGAATGGCATGACATTCCAACAATATGTACTCCATGGGCAAGTAAATGTTGTTTTGTGCTAGTCTTCAGGAGCAATGCGAATCTGATTATAGCCGAAGAAACCATCCATGAGGGATAGCATCTCATATCCTATGGTGAGGTCAACTATGATGTCAATGTTTGGCAAAGGAAAGTCATCCTTTGGGCATGCTTTACTTAGGTCTCAAAAGTTTGTACATACGTGGATCAGCCCATTTGGCTTTGTCACCAACACTAGGTTAGAAATCCATTCAGCATAATCAATAGACCGTATGAATCTGGCATCTAGTAATTTATTTAACTCAGCCTTGACCAATAGAGCAACCTGAGGGTGCATTTTGCGCAACTTCTGCGTGACTGGTTTAGCATTAGGTAATAGTTAGAGATGGTGCAAAACTAGCTCTGGGTCCAATCCTGGCATGTCAGCATAGGACCATGCAAAGTTGATTTTTTTGTTCTGCAAAGAATTTATGAAATTTTGATCTCTCGTCTTCAGTTAATGATGCAGCAAAGAGGACCATCTTGGGATCTTCTGTAGTTGATATTTTATCCTCTATTGTGTCTTTGATAAGCATAGCCAATTTCTCCTGTTGCACAGGGAGAAAGTCTAGTCCTCCATCTTTGGGCACCTCAGAGAGGTTTTCACTCGCAAATACATCCTTTATCATTACTATTTTATTGTCAAGAGGTTCCTTTCAGTTTTCACCTAGAGACGTTTCATTTTTTGTTTTATTCTTATTTTTACTTTTGCAACTAGAGGACAGG
>VDFB02046178.1:0-42534 GCA_007258455.2 Sequoia sempervirens | reverse complement strand
TGGCTTCATCAAAGATTAGGTGGTGTTTTGTAGATGAAGATGAACTCGGCCCGTGATTTATAAGGTTATGTGAATTTCCCACTTCCCTGTTTGCATGATCATTCCTTTTCAAATCTTTGAAAAGTGATTATATTGAGGTAGTGACATGAAAGGTAACACATGTGATTATATTGAGGTAGTGACATGAAAGCTAACACATGTTGACTCGATGTGGGAGATGCATTTAATTTTTATCTACTAACACATTTCTCACAAGAATTAAACGAAATTTTATCCCAAGAACAAACATTCTACAACTATAACTTTCATTCTAGGAGACATGAAGAAAAGGGAGCACACCAATGCAGACTTCCATCCTTAAAATCTAGGCTCATACTAAGGTATTTTGGTCATTATGTTTTCCTTATGAGCATACAATTTTTAGGTTGGTTTTTCCCTACATTTTGGATTGCCTAGTGAATATCTATCTAAACCCTAGTATTTTAGAAATGGGCAAGATTAAGTGTCAGGGGCATGAGTATGTCACAAGGTTAATATGTGATATGCTCAAGATAGGTGATACTAAGCTGGGGCTAGTAAATTTAAGTTAGTTTAAAGAGAAATTTAATGATCTCAATCCACCACCTATCACCCAGAGGGTAATTGAGAGTAGGTTGGTAGTAGTAGCCACGTTTCCTGTCATTTTCCAATGCCCTGAGTCAATTCTCAAATGTATCAAATATTATAATGCTAAAACTTAGGTGATAAGAAGAGAAGATAACCACCTGGTGCTTAAACTTCAAAGGTACACCTTTGCATCATGCCTGATAAATCTTAAAAAAGAACCCTATTCAACCATGGATTTGACTAATACCAAGGTTGAGTTCTCTCTCAAGAAAGGCTATTATTGAAACATAATGGCTAGAAATTGGTTGGAAAGACCTTGGGAAGGAAAATCACAGTTACCCTAAAATTTACATAGGAATCATTTTGTAGATTAAATATCTAACATAATTATAATACTACACATAATACGAGGAAATGAGAATGCCTTTGGTTTTCAAGAATGGATGTATTTATTTATACAAATTATATTGGAATGATCCCAATTCCTTGACTGGGTGACCCTTATCAGTGACATGTTACACAATGAATTGGTTTTATTTTCTATTGATATGGAATTTTTCATGTCCTCTTATTTTATTTATGCTATTGCAAATACCAGGCCTTGGCTGAGCTTGAGGAAAATCAATCTTCCTCATGATCAGATACCTATATTTGAGTATCTTGATAAACTACAATTGCATAAAAGTTTCCTTCATCACGGGAGGGTATCAGACACCTTCACTATGAGGATGACAAGGGAACTACTAGGGAAGAGGGTATGTGCAGGATCATCATGGAAAAAATAGGCCCTTAAGTGGCAAAAAATTTAGAAAAATCAGAGTCATGGAACTTGATGTAAAAATTTGAATAAGTTATCTATATTATTTCAAAAATATGTAAGAATAGAATCTATATAAAATTGAATGTAATTTCTAAACTACTAGGTTTGTTTAAAAAACAAAATCTATTTGGTGAAAATTTAAAATTTCAATGTAGTAGTACTTAAATTTCAAGGAAAAAACAAGTAGGTTTCCGTCTGACCACCCTAACCACAATAAAATGATAGTATTTTTTTATAAGATTTTAGATATAAGTAGAGGACTCATGTCTCGATGTGATGCATATTTTTTTGTAATTTGTTTCCAAGTAAATAATTAATTATGAATTTTATATTACAACTTTTAAAAAATATAAAAACTTGTATGTCTGACCACCTTAACATGGTAAAAACTTCATGAAATTCATTTTTTCTTTTTTTAATCCTATAGTATGTGAAGCATAGAATGCGGCACATTTTTTGGATTCAAAAAATGTGATGCCATTTGAAAGTTATAGATGTTTTTCAATAAACCTATCAATCAGGACTTTAGTCATAATTCGAATAGAAAATGAAAAATAATTACTTATTAAATTCAAAGTAAAGCATAATTTATATTGGTGGAAAGCTGAGAATCTCCTTTAGAAACCCTTTTCATTTCAACAATTTTGGGTAAAAAAAAAGTCGTCAGCCACATACCTATCATATTGCCACTTTTTGGCCCATCATGATCCTGCACATACCCAAGATGGAAATACATCTCTCATTTCAAGCTATGCAAATTGTTAACTTTTATGGTAGTCATTTCATTCAATTCTAGAGATTTTTTTATATAAGGGTTTCTAGTTTCGCCAGCTTTCTCGTTAAACTCACAAGGCACCTGGAGGACAAATTTGAGATGATTGAAGTCTACCGACAGTTAGTTGATGTTAACGAAAGATTCCAGGAGCAAAGAAGAGTGACAATACAATTTCTAGTTGGTTTTAGCCCAAGATATACATGTGAGTCCATGTCATATGCCCTCAATATAGAAATGGATATCACCAGGTACAATTTGATTACCTATGATGAATGATTTCCTTTTGATATTTAGGACTATGTCAAAGATAATTTGAAGTTAGGTCCTAGTTTTCTTCATTTTCATACTCTAGAGGATTATTGGGTAGATTGTTTTGATGAATTTGAAGTGAGGAAAAGAAGTTGGATAAGATTGTCCTTAAGATATATTATCACCTATAATTTTAGTTTTTATGTGCAAGGGATTGAGGATGATGGGTCAGATTTAGTAGACCTAATTTTCATAGAAATAATAGCCAATTGACCTATTCCTACAATAGACTAGAGTAGTAAATAGAAAGAAACCATTGAGGCTAGGACTATTGATGTCTTATAAAGAACTCAAGAATGGGTCACTAAGAAAAATTCAAAACAATCTTGCCCCAATACCAGATCACAAAACACTCAACTAACAAGAAGCAATGTTAAGTCTTTTGTAATTGTAGGAACTTCTAGAGCTGATCCACAATCAATACAATCTAGGGCTCAAGACGATGGTGACGAGGAACCCCCTAATAGGGATATGCTTCAACCTACTTGCGAAGAAGACCTCCCTAATTTTCCCATTCTGTAATAGGAAAGAAGGGATGAGGGAGAAGAAGATATTTTGAAAAATATTGACATTAGTTCTACTTCCCCATCATCTCGGTCATCTTCTGATAGGGAGGTTGAAAAACCTTTTCAACAAAGACCTTCTCCACACCCATCACAAGATGTTCATACCACTAATACATTTTGACTCAAAATCTGACAAAAGTTCGTTGGAAAAAGAAAGAGGAAAGCTATACAACTGGAGCTCCCAAAGCAAGATATGGTAGGGAAACTACTCCAATAAACTCCAAAGCCAAATAAGTTAAAAACTACTGCTCAATTAATCAATGATACTAGATCAAGAAACTTATTCTTGGAAGTTGCTCATCCCACTGCATAGAAAGACGCTACCCAAGAAAAGACCAGTGATTTTGATATTGATGATTTGACCTAGGACCCCTATAGGAGATGGAGACATACAAAATTTTCAAGTATCTGCAACAATAATGGTAGAAATATCCAAGAAGGATAAGGAGAGTAAAGATGAATGGAAATGGAAAATCCAACTCTTGATAGAATTCCTAAAGTCAGTTTTTGTTTTCCCAACTCAACCAATATCTCAAGTTGAGTCATCCTCGAACTCCTTGTCTTTAATAGGAAATGAGGTGGTAAGTAAAATGAAAAGCTATAAAATATTTGATAGAGCTATAGAGGAATGGAGTAGTGGATTATCTGGAAGAGGTAATCATATTATCTCTAAATCTCTTAAATTCCTCCAAAGAGTAAATACTACAAAGACAAAAAACTAGGATGAAGTCACTTCTATTGAAAAGGAAGAAAGAACATGGAACCAATATGCAAATGAAATTAAAGCCATGATCGGCTTTGGTATGGAGATGTTGGATATTGAAAAAATCATACCTAACATTGTTGATGGTCATTTTTTGATCTAGAATAAAAGTGTGGAATGGAAACTACAGGTCATAAAGAAGGGCTTACAAAAGGTTAAGGAAATATGAGCTAAATGCAATGCAATTCTAGATGAGATTCATAAGAACCTTGTCACTCTCATATTCCAATATGACAAGGAAGGAGATGGGGGTGAAGAGAGTGTTAAAGCTTTGGGAAGTGATTTTCAAAAGATAATTAATGTAATTTTCAACTCACAATCTTTTGACGCAAAGAATTTGAGAAAATTCAGTGAACTAGATCTCATCCTATCCCAAGCTACAAGACTCATGAAGACTTATGACTAGAGGATCGAAGCCGTTAAAGATAGCTAGCTGGCATGGAAGTTACGAATTGGAAACGTAACCATTCTGTAACATAGAGAACTTCCACATGTCATCAAGGATTTCCAAGACTTGTGGAAATAATTTATCACATTCACTAAACCCGGAAGTAAAGCACCACCATCCTAGCTTTCAATAATTTTATTTCTTGAAAATACTTTAAATTAAAATCAGTTATGGGCAAAGAAGTAGTTACTCACCTGCTATATATATGTATTTATCTTAAATTGCTGGCTCTCTACACATCACTAAAAAAGACTTGATATTATGATATATTAAATACAATTTTGTTGTGAATGGAAATCTCTTCTTGTCTATGTGCATTTAGCTTACAAAGATAATTGGTATTCCTAAATCTTTGTTTAAGGTGTATCTTGATGTTATTCTTTCCTATGTGTTGTATATGCGTCATCTTTATAATCAATTTCAGTTTACAAGTAATATTGGGTCAATACTTATGTTATTTCATCTTATGTGGTTGGTCTTTGTGCTAGTAATTTTATAGAAAGTTGGATGCCAATAGGTCTTTGAGCCTATTCTTTACTATTTATGTTTTCACTTATATTAGGAATTTTATTTTATTAAGTTTTCTTTCCTACTTTTTGTTTAAAAGAATACATATTTTTAGTTCGGTTAGTTAAATTCATTACATATCATATGAGGGAGTTGTACCTCCAAAATTCAGAGGAAATACACAAATGAAATTGTGAAATTTCCAGAGTTGTTGTAAATAATTGCACCTCTCAAAGTTAAATAACTTATTATTTCTCAAGGTGCCCAATCTATTAGCCAACAATATGATAATTTTTCTACATAAAATTGTTTAAACTCTTGTCTCTTCTTGGATCAACAAGTTATTTGCTTGTTAATTGAATATACAAAAGATAGTATGGATTCAAGTGATTGAGAAAGTGTCATTCTATGTGAGGTTGTTCTTGAAGGATCTCTCAAGATTGTAATTAAATCAATTTTTTTTCTATTATTTTCAAATTTTTGGGCATTAAATTTTCTTGAGTTGTTGGAGCATGATGAGGAATTGTTGGAGGTGTTTTTTGAGGTTGATTTTTAGGAGGGATTTTAGCATGAGGTGAATTAGGATTTTGAGGAGTTTGAGGAGGATTTGGGGTTGCATTAACATTTCCTAAAAATTAAATAAATTTACATAAAAAAACATATTTAATCTATCCAAATAAAACCAAATTCAGACAAAAAATAGAAATAAATTACTCCTTCAACATCACCAATGTCATGGAAACATTTTCATGAAGACTTGGTGAAGAAATGGAGTGGTTTTGAGCTTCCTAAAATGTGAGTGCATTATGTAGGGTTTGTAGGATGCAGAGGAGGTTTTGAACAACTTATAAGAATGAATGAAATCAATTTTTTCATTTTTTTTCTTAAATAAGAAATAATATGAGTGCATTATGGAGGCTTTGAATAACTAATAAGAATAAATGAAATGAATTTTTACTTTTTTTTTCTTAAATAATCAATAGCACAAGCATGTTATAATGACCTCACATTATTTCCCATTAAAGCAATAACACAATCATGTTATAGCATGCTCAGTTATTGTCCATTCAAGTAATAATACAAGCACATTATAATGTGCTTACACTATTGTTCATTCAAAAAATAACATGAGCATGTTCTAATGCAAGCACATTATAATGAACTCACATTATAGCTTTTTTAAATTTGAAACTGGGGTGGCCACTTTTTGGTCCCCAATCTTTTTGCATCTACCCTAGTGCATCATGCAAGAGTCATCACATCATGTTGTTGTCTAAAATATACATGAGAACAAAGTCCTAAAATGCATGCTTTGAGTTCTAGAATCCACCTAACCTACAAACACACAAGACAAGAAATTTTTTTGTAGTTGTTTGGGAGTTTTCCTCAATCAAACCCATGTTTTGGTATTTGGACCTCCACAATAGCCAAGGTAGATAGAAAAAATGATAAATTATTATTTTTCTTATTCTAAGTGCATCTAGAGATAAGATAAATGATAAAATAAAATTACTTGATAGAGAATGTGAAAAATCCCCAAGATGCTCAAAGATACTAGATAAAAAGAATAATATTACCTACATGGCTGGAGTAATCTAAAGAGAGAAGAGAAGTGAAAAACTAATGTTGTAAAATATCTTGAGAGAGTTGTATGAGAGCTATGGATATTTGTGTGAGCTTAAGAGTGAAAGAGAGCCAACAGATTTTTTAAATAAAATATTAAATTAAGAAAAGAGAGGAAGAGGGAAGAGGAATATGCAGATGAGTTGTTACGAATCATTCCAAGCCATTTCCACTAACCTAGAAGGTTGAAAAATGGAAAAATATCCTAAAAATGTACTTTGAATGAAAGATTATCACAAGATGCTAGTCCTATGTGTAGACATATGCAGTAAGTGCTAGTGTCCAAACAATTACACTCAAAAATAATGAGAGACAAGAGAAACATAAGGCTAACAAAAAAATGAAAGAAAAATATGATTTATGAAAGGGAGGCTTGAGCATCTTGAGAGGGAAAAAGAATGGTGTAAGGGCTGAAATGAGCCTACACAAGCACTAGGGGAATGTACACCAAAGTGGGCATAAAGCATAGTGTGAAATTGCAAGGGTATACAATTTATGACACTATATCAACATCTACTATGACTATAAAAATATCTCTTGACATTATTAAAAATATTAAAACCTATCATGAATTCTAAATTTTATGAGGAAAACTAAAAATAATTTTCTTAGAGTATTAAAATTTAAAATTTATATGAGTTGTGATAAATACCTTTCTAATCAATCTTGAAATATGTTCATAATTGATGGAATGCAAAAGAATATCTTCAAAATATAATTCTTGATCTTCATCATAGGTCTAACTAAAAAATAGCGGTATCAAATTCCTTTCACTGACATATCTATACATTGTTATACCTTGTAATTCTTACAATTTCCCTTTGTGAAGTCACAAATAAAGTAGGAGTAATTCCTAGTGATGGAGCTTCCAAAATTTTGAAATTTTAAATAGCCCATTGACCCTGTCTACTTCATAAACCCTTGTCCCCATGTGTGAGTAGGGTTTTTCTTATGAAGCCTTTAAGTATTATAACATCTCATTGACCTAATTTTCCAGTTGCCAGTTCATTAAGTCATTAATTAAGACACAGTGCATGCTCATTTACTAGCCCCTTTGGTCTAGAGCTCCAGTCACCCAGACAACCATTGACCTTAGTTGTGCCCTAAAGTTAGGTTTTAATTATCCCCATGACTTAGGCTTAAGTCACCCATCCATGAGGGTTATGTCACTGTTGTCCTAATATCAACCCCTTATTTAATACTAACCTTGTCCCACATGTAGGTTTAGTGATTCAAGACTATGGGAAAGGATCATGACCGTACCCCGCTAGCTCGTAGATAAAAAATTCCAGTCGGCTATGTAGTGCCAAGAACAACAAGATAATGACATGTGTCCTCTTACATGTGTGGATCCCATTCTCCACTATTTAGCACATTGCATGTGGTTCTAAACTGATGGTTGAGATTGAATGACAAGGATGATCGCCACCATTCGTCACTGGCTCATGAGGAAAAGATGAAGGCTCGTTAGAAGCCGCGAGATCAGCAAGATCCCGACACATGGATCAATCCACCCATCTCATGAGATAGATGAAGCTTGCTAATGCAAAAGTTTCCATTTGAGGTGGGTTAATGCCATTGGCCAAAGACAAATTAACAAAGCACCATTGGATTTCAAACTTGGTCAACTTAAATTGAGTCATCTAACCTGCCATCTCATCATGTGATCAATGGCTGATATTCAAAGTTGGTAAATGACACGTGATAGCCATTTCATTTTGCATCCAGTGGGCATTAATGATCTACTCTTTGTAGGTGTGATAAAATTGATCCCCGTGCATTTGAAAACTTAAATCTTGGCAATCATGAAGTATGATTTGCATATTTCCATGCATTTGGGAAATAAACAGTGACAATACACATGCCAATGAATTACCCAGTTTGCGCATGTGTCTTTCATTGAGAATTGATGGTTGTAATCATCACTTTCTTCAATAAATAGAAGTGGCGAATTGCTATTTTCAACATAGCAATTAGTTGTCAAGTCCTCAAGTTTGTGCAAAGAGTCGAGATTACAAGTGTAGATTTTCTATTGGAAAAATGAGAAAGTCTTCATCAGTTACTATGTTGAGGTCTTCTCGGTTAAATTCACAAAAGGCCCATGACGAGGACCCAAAGCAAAGGAAAGGTGCTCATGATGATACCCAGGGGAAAGGATTTTTACCTGTTGCTACTAGATGCAGCTGTCACCTGAAAGGATAGGTCATGAGCTCGGGGGTCATGGGGATGAAAGAAGAAAAATTAGTTGGGCCCTCCAATATATTTCAATGCAAGGTTTGATATGCTCCTGGCTCCTTTGGATGACAAAATTCACCCATTAACATTATAGAGAGCTCATCAGAAATTGAATCGGAGACAGATTTTGGTTACCGCCAATATCTAGAAACCTTGGGTCGAGTTCCTTCCCCTGGTGTTGAGGTATTATTTGTTCCACCTTTGGTAGTCAGAATAGTCAGAACTCTAAGTGGGCATGATGGCGGTCAATACTACATGAATTGGGCACGTGTATCACCGTGTGTGTGCTGCTGGTAAAGGGTCTTCTGGTTGATAAAAGGTGGTGGTGAATGAAAATTTTGCATTGATTGATAGTTTATGTGGTGATTGTTTTCTCTCTCTGTGCACGTGGCTACTTTTTGGGGTGTTGGATGTTGATTGTGTGCCCTCATGGTGGTATCAACATCAGTCTTGCTACTTACATGGAAGTCGAGGAAATTTTGATGGTACTTTATTTCTTCCTCATGATGGTTGTGGCAATTTTGTTTTCCCCATTTTCTATAGAATTATCATGTGGGGAATTTTGAAATGCAGTTGAAATTCGATCTAAAATGAAATTTTGTAATGTAATTACATTTTGAGTCAAAAGCTTTTTGTCTCCCTTGTTCTATAAAGGGGAATTCATAGATCGAATGTGGGAGTTCTAATTTTTTGAGTCTTTAGGGTCTAATATGAAAAAGGGTAGATAATTGAGGAATGCCAGAAAATAGGGTTGTAGAATTTTTTGGGGTTCTAAACTTTACATATGAAAATCTTAAAAAGTTATGTAGAAATTACTGATATCAAAACCAAATTCCATATATAGTTCATCTCCTCTTCTCTGTAAACCATTTGGAAAGTTTTGAATATAATATCAAGTATATTTGGTTCATCTTTGAATGTTTCATTTGAATGCATTCCTTCATTTTTTCTTTGGTTCAACGAATCAAATAAAGGTTTAAATGAGGTCATGAACTTGTAGTGCTTTACTGAGAATTTGGTAAGAAGTGATGAATTATGTACAAAGAGTTTCCATAGTGCAAGTTCTTATGGAAATAGTCCATAATTATCAGGTTTAAAAAAATTTTGCATGACAGGTCATAATATGTATGACTCTATTGCCTAATCGATGAAGGCACTAGCCTATTTTTCTTGGTATTTGTATTTTGAGTGATAATAAAGTACTAGACTGTTGATTCAGGGTTAGAATACAAATCTTTTAAAATTTATGTACAATGAAGCATGTATATGAGATGTCTTCCCTGTTCCTGGTAAATTGATGGATATTTGCTTGAAGATTAGCCAACCTTTGAGTGAATTGTGTTGTTTACCCTTTATAGGAACTGATCTATGATGTTCTATGGCATTTATTAAGATAGTTGAGTATGTACAAGATCGTGATGGGCCAAAAAGTGGCAATATGATGGGTATGTGGCTGACGAATTTTTTTTACCCAAAATTTATGAAGAGAAAAGAGTTTTTAAAGGAGATTATCAGCTTTCCACCAATATAAATTATGCTTTACTTTGAATTTAATAAACAATTATTATTCATTTTCTATTTGAATTACGACTAAAGTTGTGATTGATAGGTTGATTGAAAAACATATATAGCTTTCAAACAGTATCACATTTTTTGAATCCAAAACATGCATCACATTCCATGCTTCATATACTATAGGATTAAAAAAAAATTAATTTCATGAAGTTTTGACCAAGTTAAGGTGGTCAAACATACGAGTTTTTATATTTTTTAAAACTTGTAATAAAAAAATTATAATTAATTATTTACTTGGAAAAAATTATAAAAAAATATGCATCACATTCAGACATGAGTCCTCTACTTATATCTAAAATCTTAGAAAAAAATATTATCATTTTATTATGGTTAGGGTAGACAGACACCTACTTATTTTTCCCTGAAATTTAAGTACTATTGCATTGAAATTTCAAATTTTCACCAAATAGATTTTTTATTTTTTTAAATAAACCTAGTAGTTTAGAAACTACATTCAATTTTCTATAGATTCTATTCTTACATATTTTTGAAATAATATAGAGAACTTATTCAAATTTTTACATCAATTTGCCTAACTTTGATTTTTTTGAATTTTTTGCCACTTAAGGGCCTATTTTTTCCATGATGATCCTGTACATACCCAATCAAATGAAATTCGAAAAGAAATACCCTCCTAGGTCCCACAGAGCCTAAAGTGTAGTGCATTGTAGTCTTCAACTAAATCTTGTTAGTTGGCCATTCACTTTAAGGGTCTTAAACATGGGAGTTTGCTACTCTTTAGAGATTCCTTGGGTGTACTGGGATAAACACCAGCAAAATGGAAACTCTGCCAAGGATATTCTCATTCTCCAAATGTAGAGACAAAGTGTAGAGTCAAAGGGTAAAGCGAACTTGAACATCTTGATTGGACAATGAAAAATTCTTGAACCTGGCAAATATTTTGAGTGCAGCAAAGACTGAAGGATCCAAACATAACTCTATTGTGGAAGATAGCCTAGAATGTAATACTTGTAAAGGAACTTCATCTCACTTTAAGTTTAGTCCTCTGGAAGGAGGTGGTGACTCTGACTCAAAGAACCTATTAAAGCATACATCAATTGGTCGGATCTGCAATTTAAAGGGAAAAGGATAGTTGCCCACTGCAAATTACTAGGTATTTTCATATAATTTGAAGAAATAGTAGTGTATTATTGGTAAATCAAGATAAATTTCCCATACTTGAGTTGTTATGGTTCCCTAATAAGTGAATTAGCATTAGGTAAGGGAATAGTAGTAATATTTTAGCATGCTTTTATAAGTTAAATTATCGCATCATGATGAAAGAAGCATGTTAAATTGTTAGATCTTACGAAAAATTTGTAAGAAATACTTATACTAGGGTCTTAGGATAAAATTTGTAAAAGTGATTGAAGTGATATTGTATAATTTTCAGTTATATTCTCAATTTTCTTTCAAGAATTAAAGGTAAATTGTCAATCTATGCAATTCGCTGTAAATATGGAGAAAGGTATGCAAGGTGAATAGTCATTGTCTCACCAAAGAAATTTCAGTACCGATAGGTACAAGGCTATTAACTTTCACAATATTTGTGGTTACCCAAATGTGGTACCACCCAAGGTTAGGAATAGACTACCAAGATTCAGTGGTGAAAACTCAGAATCAGCAAGCAAGCATGTGCAAGAATTTTTTGATGTGATGGTTGATTATGAAATAGACCCTAAGGATGTGGTTATGAAATTATTTTTTCAATCCTTCAAAGGAGATGCAAGAGACTAGTTCTCTTTTCTGCTTGCTTCCTTTGTACATTGTTGGCATGAACTTAAGGCAGCCTTCATAGACCAGTTTGGTGAAAGGATAAACCCAAGTGTTGCAAGAAAGAATTTCATGGAGATCTCTAGGGATAAAGAAGAACTAGTCATTGCTTTCAATCTTATATTTTCCAAGGTCATAAGAGAAATCCCTGAGCACGTGAGACAAAATGATGCAGAGTGTTTGGTTGTGCATTTAGGATCATTTGATAGTAAGATGAGCTTCTTGTTGAGAGATAAAGAGCCTACCACTTTACAACAAGCTTACCAAGAGGCCATGAATATCAAGAACAATTTGAAATACTCAATTATGAGGGGACTTGTGATCGCTAGTAGTAGTTATAATAGTATCCTGGCTATTGAACCAAGCAGATCAAGAAGTAAAAGTGTTTGTCAAGAAAATGATTCCATAGATGTTGCATATGCATTATTCTTGAGAGATGCAAAACACGAGTGAGCATCAACCTCACATCAACCAAGGATGGGAAAGTCTAATTTGATTCTCTCTGTTGGAAAGTTATATGAAATGAAAAGATAGTCAAATGAGTCACCATATGAATTGTTCTTAATATTTTTGGATGTTTTGATGGAGATACCCAAGAGTTTCAGGCCTAGTGACTTAATGTGTATTAATTTGTTTTGTGAATCCTACATATCAGGATCAAGCTAGTGGTCTAAGAGTCAAAAGCCTCATAGCCTTGATCAAGTAGTGGATTGGATAAACACTGTGGAAGACATTGAGCATGGTCATATGCCCCTAGTTGTTTCCTAGAATGTGGGTAGTAATTTCCTTGCTGAGGAAGATCAAAAGGTAAGATTGACAGATTAAAGAGAAGCATCAGAGTCAGAGCAGCTGACTATTGAATGTTGTTATTTTACAAGAAACATAGAAGCAAGTGCATATAGTAGTGATGACGATGATGAGATAGAGTGTGAAAACAAGGAGGTAGTAACTAATTATCTTCCTTGGTATGTCATAACCTATGAGAAAACACAAGAGGTGCAGGGTGAAACCTCACAAACTGATTCAGCCAACACTTATCATGCACCAGTCAATGATGGGAATACACTTGGTTTCAATGATATGGAACAAATGAGGAATCAAAATGATGAGATCAATTTTGGACAGTCTTCAATTGAATATGATTCTTCTTATGAAGTGGAGATGGAATCCCTTGCTTCTAGTAGGGGATATGTTAATAGCCTTGAAGGTGTGTGTTTCCTAAGTAGTGAGCAATTCTCTTCATGTGAAGAATTCTCTGAACATGGGTCAATTATCGTGAGTGCAAATGATGAGGAGGATGTTGAGAATGTTTCTCTCTTTTCTTCAAGTGATTACACTGAATCTTAGTGTACTTATTATCAAAATTGTTGGAATGCTGACACTAAGGAAGGTGAGATACATCCAATTATCACGAAGTTATGTAAAAAACCTTTATTTGATGAATCTGCATTGGATGGTGAGGTTATAAATGATAATTCATATTGGTGTAGAATAAATCCTCTTTTTGAAGATACCCCTGATGAGTATTTAGCAAGTACTACCACTGGATGTGTTGTGGATGGTACAAACAAAGATCAAGGTGATATTAAGGTTGGAAACTTTTCCTTTGAAAATTTCATCCTTGACTTGATAGTTCCCTAGTTAAGGGGAGGATGTGGGGACACAGATACTAATAAATCCATTTTCCAACATGTGATTAAGCAAATTGTAATTGATAAGTATCAAGAAAATGCCTTAGACTTACTGAAGTTTGAATGTGACAATGACTTGCATGATGAAAAAGTTCAAGATTATGATGTCAACCTTGGATGTAACATGGATGTCAAATGGATGTAGATGATTATGTTGAATTTCCTATGGTGACTAACTATGTACTTGAAAAGATAATTGAAATGTCAACTACTCATCTTCCACATGGTGATATTCACCTTGATATAAAAGGAATTACACTCTTAGGGGATCAAGAGATGAATCAGGGTAAAGGCATGGACACTCAAACAACATTGTTTTATGTTGAGGGGAATGAATTATTTGATGATTCTACAGAGTATGTTGGTATTGCAGGATTATCTCATCCATGTGAGGAGTAGTTCAAAGGAACAAATAACCAAGGGAATGATATAAGTCAGTACAAAGTTGAAATGGAGTTTCTTGTAGATGCTCCCCATCTTATGGACCTTATCATGGAACTCCTTTCACCTCATGAAGATAACACTTGGGAAAAATAGGTTGAGGATATGCCTGATCATGTTTTTATTTTTCCTAAACTTACAAAGGATTGGCCAAGTATGGGCCAAAGTGTCTATGAGGTTTTCAAGTTTGATGAGCAAGTGGAATATGGTTTTACACTTCATAAAAGCATGAAGTATGAGGGTTTCACCTTCCTGGTTTAGTTTGATGAACCTATGATGGAGAGGGATGCGTGTGGCAATGATACTTCAAATGTCATAAGCAGTGTTGATTATGATGGTGCTAATAGCTCAAAATTGCATAATGTTCATGTGGACCCACTACTAGTAAAATAGACCAGTCTTTGACAGAGAAAATAATTGTCTCTAAATTTTGGGGGCCAGAGGCCTCCAACTTATGGAAGCAAATTGCAATGTATATTTTGTAAATAGTGTACATTGGTTGGTCTGGTGTCTTTTCTTTCTATTGTGTATGTGTGACTTGTCCAGATAAGCTCCTAGGTTTTGGTCTTCTACCCTAGTCTGCTTCAACCTGAGATTTAGATTCTCGCTATACTTATTGGGGGTATATGTCCTAGAGCATGAGCCACTGATGGAGCTTTGAAAAAATTGCAATTTTAAATAGCCCATTGACCCTATTTGCTTCATAAACCCTTGTCCTCATGTGTGAGTATGGTTTTTCTTATGAATCCTTTAAGTCTTCTAACATCTTGTTGACCTACTTTGCTAGTTGTTGATTCATTAAGTCATTAATTAGGCCACAATACACATTCATTTACCAACCCCTTTGTTCTAGAGCTCTAGTCACCCAGTCGGCCGTTGACTTTAGTTGTGCCCTGAAGTTGGGTTTTAATTTTCCCCATGACTTAGGCTTAAGTCACCTACCCACGAGGGTCATGTCACCATCATCCTAGTATTGTCCCCTTATTTAATACTATCCTTGTCACGCACACAGGTTAAGTGATTTGAGACTGTGGGAAAGGATCCTAACCATACCCCGCTAGCTTGTAGATGAAAAATATTGGTCAGTTATGTAGTGTGAGGAACAACTAGATAATGGTGTGTATGATCATATGGGTGTGGATCCCATTCTCCAATATTTAGCACATTTCTTGTGGTTCTAAATCAATGGCCAAGATTGAATGATGGGGACGATCACCACTATTCCTTGTTGGCTCGTGAGGAAAAAATGAAGGTTCATTAGAAGCTGCGAGATCAGTGAGATCCTGACACATCGATCAATCCACCCAGTTTGTAAGACAGATGAAGCTTTTTGACAGAGAAGTTTCCATCTAAGTTGGGTTAATGCCATTGGTCGAAGAAAAATTAACGAAGCACCGTTGGATTTCAAACTTGGTCAACCTAAATTGAGCTGTCTGACCTACCATCTCGTCATGAGATCAATAGTCGATATGGAAAGTTGGTAAATGAAATGTGATAGCCATTTCATTCGACAATCAGTGGGAATTAATGATCTACTCTCTGCAGGTGAGATAAAATTGATCCTTGTGCGTGTGAAAACTTAAATGTCGACAATCATGATGATACTCGGGGGAAAGGATTTGTACCTATTGCTACCAGATGCAGCTATCACCTAAAAGGCCAGGTCGTGAGCTTGGGGGCCATGGGGATGAAAGAAGAAAAATTTGTTGGTCTCTCCAGTACAGTTCAATGCAAGATTTTATATGGTTGTGGCTCCTTCGAATGAAAAAATTCTCCCATTAACATTACAGAGAGCATGTCAGAAACTGAATTGGAGACAGATTCTGATTACTGCAAATATCTGGAAACATTGGGTCGAGTTACTTCCCCTAGTGCTGAGATATTATTTGTGCCACCTTTGGCAGTCAGAACTCTGAGCACTTGGGTGTGATGGTGTTGTGCTATAGCGAGACAAGGACAAGTAAGGGGTCGAGGTTTCATCCCCAACCCTCAATACTACATGAAGTGGGCATGTGTATCGTGGTGTGTGTGCTACTGGTAAAGGGTCTTCTGGTTGATAAAAGGTGGTGATGAATGAAAATTTTGTGTTGATTGATGTTTTATGTGGCAGTCATTTTCTCTCTCTACGTGTGTGGCTACGTTTTAGGGTGTTGGATGCTAATTGTGTTCCCTCATGGTGGTATTGACATCGGTCTTGCTGCTTACATGGTGGTCAAGGAATTTTTGGCGGTACTTTATTTCTTCCTCATGGCGGTTGTGGCAATTTTGTTTTCCTCAGTTTCAACACAATTATCATGTGGGGAATTTTGAAAAGCAGTTGAAAGTCGGTCTGAAATGAAATTTTGTAATGTAATGACATTTTGAGTCAGAAGCTTGTTGGCTCCCTTGTTCTATAAAAGGGAATTCACAGCTTGAATGTGGGGGTTCTAATTTTTTGAGTCTTCAAGGTCTAATATGAAAAATGGTAGATAATTGAGGAATACCAGAAAATAGGGTAGTAGAATTGTCTTGGGTCTGAAATTTACATATAAAATCTTAAAAAGTTATGTATAAAATACTGATATTGAAAGAAAATTTCATATATAGTTCATTTACTCTTCTCTGTAAACCATTTGGCAAGTTGTGAATATAATATCAAGTATATTTGGTTCATCTTTGAATGTTTCATTTGAATGCATGCCTTCATTTTTTCTTTGGTTCAATGAATCAACTAAACATTTAAATGAGGTCATGAACTTGTAGTGATTTACTAAGAATTTGGTAAGAAGTGATGAATTGTGTGTGGAGAGTTTCCATAGTGCAAGACCTTATGGAAATAGTCCATAATTATTAGGTTTAAAGAGTTTCTACATGACAAACCTTCATAATATGTATAAATCTATTGCCCAATCGATCAAGGCACTAGCCTATTTGTCTTGGTATTTGCATTTTAAGTGATAAAAATGTACTGGACTATTGATTCAGGGTTAGAATACAAATATTTTAAAATTTATCTATAATGAAGCATGTATATGAGATATCTTCCCTGTTCCTAGTAAATTGATGGATATTTGCTTGAAGACTAGCCAACCATTGAGTGAATCATGTTGTTTACCCTTTATAGGAACCGATTTGTGATTTTCTATGTCATTTATTGAGATAGTCAAATGAAATTCTAAAAGGAATACCCTCCTAAGTCCCACAGAGCCTAAAGTGTAGAAGATTGCAGTCTTCAATTGAATCTTGTCATTTGGCCATTCACTTTAAGGGTCTTGAACATGGGAGTTGGCTACTCTTTAGAGATTCCTTAGGTGTACTAGGAAAAACACCAACACCTAATACACAATGTACATGTCCAATGGTATTTACTCATAATACAACATGCAAAGATCCTTCTTTTTCTACCCTCTTGCATCCATTCACACTTTTTTAATTCAAATTTACAAATTTAATAAATATACACTAAGCATGAATTTCCATTATAATTTTATTGAAATTGCAATTTTAATGATAGTCAAATAAAATAAATATAAGTAAATATTAAAAAGTTAAACTTTTGCAAAATAATGCATACCTAATATTGCGTAGAGCACACTATGTGGATGTGTATTCCTCACTAAATCTATTTCAACCTCACAGATGAATTGATTCTTATATTATTCAATAATTTAATGTGTATTATTTATATAATATCCCTCATAATTTATTTGATTTTTTCATCAAGAAAAATTGATTTCAAGCTCTTGCACCATCATGTTCACTATTTCTATAACCGCTTTGAAATAAATTCTAAATGTGAGGCATATTGAGAGATTTATGATATCTAAAATTTGCATCAAATGGTCTTTACGATTTCAATTGTGTTGTACAACCATATAATTGTTACCTATTTTCGCTAATAGCTCAATCTGGTAAAGTTGTTTTTATTTTCAAATGAAGAGTAAGGTACATTTTTATTTCTGCTACATGACATTCATGTGCATAAAAAAAATCAAAAGATTACATTACGAGATTGCATTTATGTAGATGCATATAATATAGGAAATATTGCACAATATTTTCAAGAAAAGTAATCTTTATTGATAATGTAAATGGATAATGTCTCAGGGTATGTGCAGGATCATCATGGAAAAAATTGGCCCTTAAGTGGCAAAAAATTTAGAAAAATCAAAGTTAGGTAACTTGATGTAAAAATTTGAATATGTTATCTATATTATTTCAAAAATATGTAAGAATAGAATCTATAGAAAATTGAATATATTTTCTAAACTACTAGGTTTGTTTTATAAAAAAAAAATCTATTTGGTGAAAATTTGAAATTTCAATGCAATGGTACTTAAATTTCAGGGAAAAAATAAGAAGTAGGTGTTTGTCTTACCACCCTAACCATAATAAAATGATAATATTTTTTTATAAGATTATAAATATAAGTAGAGGACTCATACCCCAATGTGATGCATAATTTTTTGTAATTTTTTTCCATGTAAATAATTAACTATTAATTTTTTATTACAAATTTTTAAAAAATATAAAAAACTCGTATGTCTAACCACCTTAACTTGGTCAAAACTTCATGAAATTCAATTTTTCTTTTCTTAATCCTATAGTATGTGAAGCATAGAATGTGATGCATGTTTTGGATTCAAAAAATGTGATACCATTTGAAAGCTATAGATGTTTTTCAATTAGCCTATCAATTAAGAATTTAGTCATAATTTGAATAGAAAATGAATAATAATTACTTATTAAATTCGAAGTAAAGAATAATTTATATTGGTGGAAAGCGGAGAATATCCTTTAAAAACCCTTTTCATTTCATCAATTTTTGTTAAAAAAATAGTCGTCAGCCACATACCCATCATATTGCCACTTTTTGGCCCATCATGATCCTGCACATAGCCCTCATACAAGCCATGAGACTAACTATTTCCATGCAAATAAAATAAAAACTATACATTTGTAGAAAAGAAATGCACATATAGAGAAGGGTGACTCATCATTTCCTAAATGAAAAGTTTTGGTTGTCCTGCATTAGCTTCATTCCTTCACGTTTGTCCAGCCTCCAATTGTTGCTCCTTGCTGCTCCTAGGTTTCTTCCATGAGTGAGATGAGGTTTGGTTAGAGCAATGAAAAATCACTAGTCTATATATCTGCAAACATATGAAAACATATAGCTTGACCTTCAACTAAATTAAAATAACTAGCATACTACTGATGTCCACGAAAACAAAGAGCATAATAAAACACATCCATCATATGCTCAATTTTTATCTAACATGTTTGCTTCTTGTGCAAGAATAGGTGAAATTATGTTGTTGTTTGGATTCATCTTATTTAAACATGTGGGATTAAATGTGGCTCCCACAAGGGTTGAGCCCAGCATGCTATTATTTTGTGTTCTTACAAGATAATCTTGCAATGTCTCGTATGACATTGTGATGCAATCAAGGATGAATCTATCATTCATAGCAATGAGGTTAATGAATTCAATGATATAAATAATAAATTGATGCTCAATGAAACCAAAGTGTCATGAAATAAAAAATAATGGTACTCATCAAGTACAGTGATAGATTCTATAGAACCAATACATACAATCTGAAGAGTAGAGATCAAGCTTCAAGAATTGTAAAAGGAAGCTTGGGATTAAAAGGATGATTGCAAGTAATGACAGTGGAAAATGAATAGTGCAATCATCATCGTGCAATTGATGTTTTGAAAGGGACAACCATCATCCAAATCTTAGTCCATATGGTATGACATTATTGTTATAAAGAGATTGCATGGAATTTCAAGAGTTCTTATGTAGAGAGACAAAGGTGTGAGTAGTTTTTAAGTACTCTATATAAGATGGAGAAATTGGTATCATTGGTCTACCATAAAAGGAAACAATGCCACAAAGAGAAGCATCAATGGATGGATAGTAAATGAAATCAATGGTGACAGTTAACTAGAAATGGTAGTCAATGTTTGTAAGTGAAGGTGGCTATTAGTAAGTATTTTATTCACAATATTAAGATTATAAGAGTTTATGAATCATCATTAAGGGATCTCAAACATGCATATATGTGATAGTCTTACAAGCAAAAAGTGGTTATCCAAGAAATCCTAGAAGACAAAGTTTAGAAGATCATAAGTAGTCAATTAATTCATGTACTTGGTATGACTTCAATCTAGTTTTGGTACCCAATCAGTGATGGCACATAGGGTTCATGCAAGAGACCAAGAGTAGGGTAAGTACATGACTATAGCAGGTCATAAAGGAATCTAATCAAGGACTTTTTTTTTTCTTTTGAGTCCCTAAGAGACACTTTATGAGCATTATAGTTAGTAATGAAGCATGGAAATCAAGAAGAAAATCACAAGAAAAGAGGGAGACTATACATGAGACTTGATCACAAAAAGTAGTATGAGCAACAAAGGCTTTTGTATGCATGTTTCCAGTATAGATCATTCCAAGCATGTAAGAGGACATAAATCATGCTAGGGAAATATGTAAAAGTATGTTCATGATCAATACAATGGAGACTTTTAATCATGATAGTGCCAGTCAATAGTGCCAGTCTGAAGGTGTACATGATAGAGACTAGAAATGAATAGAGATAAAGGTGGTTAATAAGAAGCCTATTAAGAAAGTGTAGCTTTAATCTTTCATTTGGAAGGATTACTCTATATATCATTGATCTAACTTTTGTTCATTATTCATTTGCTATTAGTTCTATAAATTGTTCAATACCTTTCCATCAAAGGAAATAAATGTACGATTTGAGAGAGATACATTCTAGGCCTGCGTCATATGGAAGAAGGTCAAGAGGGTAGTCCACAAGATTTAAATGATGTGTTGGTGTGAACCCTAATCCTAGACCTGCACAAACACAACAAACAAACATAATGTTAGATCAAATGCAAGTAAAAATCAAGATTCCCCATGAAATTCATCTACAATGCTTAAAATAGGAAAGAAATGAAGAACAAAACAAGAAAAGAAATTTAAATACTATTTAAGTATGCAAACTCTCAATCCCATGGGGGAATTGATGCGATTTTGATGTGGAAAATGTCCATTTCCAAATCCCTTATAAGCTTTGTGATGACTTGATGAAGATTGGATGCTTCCTTGATGAAATTCCTGCATAACCTAGCTATGAAAATGGAGATTTGGATGAAATTCTATGATAACTTGGATGAACTTGCATAAAATGGTAACTTTGGCTCCAATTCTCCTCCTAAATGAGCATAATGATTTTACATTGATTGTGGCTCTCCAAAAAAAATAGAGAAGGTCTCTATTTATAGGAAAGAAGGATGGAAGAATGAAAGATATGGAGGATGTGGGACTAAAAATGATCCAATGATAAAGTGCCACTTGTCAACATGTCATTGAAGAGAGGTGGAGCACATTTTGGTTATTGTGCAAATGAGGGGGAGATTTGAAATTCAAAAGATGGCTTGAAGGATGAGGTGAAAGGTGAAGTTAATGCCACATGGCTCAAGAAAAGGACATGTAAGAGATTTTAAATGCTTTGTTTGATGTACAAACCCTTTTGGAGGGATTTTTCAAATTTGGGGAATATTCTAACCATTGATGCCTTTTTGAAAGAAAATGGATGATTTAATAAATTGATAAATTGATTTTCATGAGCAAGTGGCAAAAGATAGAGGATTTGATGGATTAAGATTAGCATTAATCATGACTTAATTAATTTAAAGGAGATTAGATGATTTGACCATTTTGACTTAGATTTTAGGATTGATTTAAATAAAAATGAGAGGAATATGATTTAGACTTAATTAAATAATTTTTTTGATTTATTTAATTAAAAGGGGATGATGTTAGCTTTAAATCAAATAAAGATAAATTTATTTAACTTAAATGAGATGGCTTTAGAGATTAAATAAAATGAATTATTTAATTAAAAGAGGGACGATGAATTAAGTAGATAAAATTGATTTATTTAATTAAGAGATGAAGAGTGATGAATTTAATCAAATACAAATTATTCAATTAAATGACTAGCAAAGGAGATGATTTAGGATGAAATGGTGTTAGTAAATCAGGATCAAGCATATAGGATCGATTTTGTACATTTTCTATGTCTGCATTTTGGCCCTCTTTGAAGCAACGTATTGGTTACGTTGGTTCAAAGAATAAATTGTCTTGATCAAAACTCAAAAATTCTCTGATTTTTTCGGATGCCCCACTGCTGCCCCAGCGAAAGAATTATGTTGGTACACTTCCCCCTCAAGAGATCAAGTGAAAAGTTCAATTTGAGGGTCGATCTCATGACAAAGAGGTTCAAGATTAGTTCAGCTTGAATTTTTGATGTAGACATATTTGATGATGTATACAGTTCATCAGCCATGGGTAGCCTCATGTATATTTTGATATATTACACACACTTGATACTTGGATAGAAATGTTAATAAAGATAGAAGAATAAAAAGAGATGATGACAAGAGGATCCAACAAGCCCATGATCTAGGAGACTTTATTAGAGATGATGATTAGGATGATGATGATGATGATTTGTTTACTAGGAATTGGGACTTTAAAAGGGATATTTACCTTATGTTTGATAACAAACATAGGTACGATGCATCAAGGTATAAAGAACCAGGATGGTGTTGTACCTAGTGTGATGGACTTTGACTTGACAAACATATAGGAGTATTCACCATGTTATATTACAAGAATGTCAAACAAGCACATCAGACAAAAGATAATGATCATTGCCCCATTCCTTTCTCTCTATATCCTTTTGTTTGGACATCATTGAAAGGTCATCGAAATGAGCGTAAATAAGATAAGTCAAAAGAAAAAGATAAAGTAAGCAAACAAGCTAATGTTCTTCATACCGCTAGCCAAGACTAATCTACGGTGATGCCTAATGTTGATGTCCATTGTAGGAAGGATGCATCCTAGCACATGATGATATCAGATGATTGATTTGGGACTGACTGGATGATAATCTATTGATACAAAGAGTTGACCAACTTGTTTACTTACTGACCTAGACTTGAGACTTTGACATTTGAGTTTTCACTTTTGAATTTGCTAGACTTGTTTCTGACTATTTCACCAAAGGTTGAGGATGACGATTGATTTATTATGAGAGGATGTTTATTGCAGGTGAGAGGGAGATGGGATGGATGGATTTTTTCAAATATTTGGATGTTTTTGAAATATTTTGAGGCTATTTTTTGGGGTTTTCCCGAGATTTTGCAAATGTTTTGATTTTTAAATTTTCTAATATTTTTGGGTTTTTGTGAGATTTTATGAATGTTTTTGGATTTTGTGTTTTTTGAATGTTTTTGTAGTTTGATATGTTATGAATGTTTTTGGATTTTTTGTTTTTTGAATTATTTTGGATTTTGATATGTTATGAATGGTTCTTTATTTTTCGCATGATTTTGATGTTTTGGATATCGATATGTGTGATGATATTAGTGTTCTTTTTTGGGATTTTGTTGAAAACCAAGCTAAGGTTGATTGATTGGATTGACGTATTGATGATGATAACATTGTTGAGGATGCACAACAATGCAAGGATAGTGTTAAGCAACATGAGGACTGGGAAGGATATCTCGAGATGATGATGGATTGATTGGATTTGATTGATCAAGATTGATAATGATAACATTGTTGAGGATACACAAAAATGAAAGGATAGTGTTAAGAAACACAAGGATTGGTAAGGATATCCCAAGATGATGAGGGATTGGATTTGATTGATCAGGATTTTGAAGCTTGGTTTGCAGTAAAAGTTGGTTTGAATGATTTGATGTGATGCTAAAGTTCTAATTAGATGCGACTGGTATTGATTGTTTGGATTGATGTTTGATGAAAGATAAAACTTGATAAGGAACATCTTCTCATAAAAATATGCCATGGGCTAGTGATTTGGATTTTGGATCACAAATGCTTGACCAATTTGATTTCATGTTTTCTAATGTTCAAATCACCACATAAGTTGGAGGATATAGATCAAGATTTATTCCCAAAGAAAGATGTAAATATATGCCCCTAGTGTCTAGCAATGTTTGAAATTCCATGGGTGGATGCTTGGATAGGTGTATGGATGGATGGATCTAGATTATCTTGCAATAAGATAAGGTGTTCAAATAGAGGATGCTTATTTCGATAATGCTTCATGGATCATATAATGTTGGGTAGGAGAGGATCAATGAAAATGACCCATGTCAAGATGTTCATCATAAGCAAGTGTAAATGTGCACGAAACTTTCTTCAAGATCAAGATAATTTAGAAGATGGATGGAGATGGATGAAATTGGATTGGATAAATGGTTCATGGATAAATGGATTTGTTATGGATGAGATGAGATGCTTTCACCTAAACTGGCAAACGCAGATGCTCCAATCTACACATGATGCTTGTTTGGTAGGTTTTCATCATGGTACTTATCCAAAGCGCCACCATAGTGGTTTTCACTAGAGAATGATTTTTTCTTTACTGTTTTTAATCCTTTTTCTATTTTTTTTTATTTTCATACTTTTTGATTTTTTTGATTTTTTGAAATATTTTAAGCTCGTGTTGAACCTCCTAGTGGTGCTAAAATAGATGCTTCTATCATAATGTGCCATCGATATCCTTCCTGAAGAAGTTTGTTTGCCAAGATACGTGCACTTGAATACAACTTTTGAGATTCCTGATCTGCTTTGTTGATATTGGATTCAACTTTGTCTTTGTGTGTACATCATAATATAATTCCTTCTAAATCCGTATGATGAAGGGTTATTTCCAGTACACAGTCAATGTGAGAATTGGATATCATGTGTGGAGGTGTGGATGGAGTGTGCTTAGGAATAGAAGATGGATTGGTTGACAGCTTGGAAGCTTTGACTCTCCAAACTTGGGAAGATGAGCAATGATGGGTGGATACGAAAGTGTGTGGAATTAGGACCAACTGCTTGATATACTTTGTACATCGCTTGAGAAGCATTCTTTTATTTTTGTGGATATCTTTGATGGATACTTTTCCCTTTTTTATTTTTCCCAAAAGTTTCTTTGACTGATGGAGTTTGATAGGGATAATCTTTCTTTGTATTCTTTGGTATCCATGTGTATTTGATCTATCCATTATGCTCCTTAGCTTCTTTTTCTTTCATGACATTCTTCATGATTTGATTCAAATATTTCTTTTAATGTTGGTCCCAATTCATGGATGGGATGATGGGTAGATGAAGATTCATGACATGGTTGGTTGTATTATTGACATTGGTTTCACCATAAGGACTCTTCATGCTCCCTATGTTGACATTTTCTTGAGACATAGTTGCCCCCAATATGGTGGTAGTAGCACCTTTGTTCCTTGATTCTGCCTATTTTGAGATGCCTTGTTCAGTAAGAATTCTCTGATAAATGACCACTGCAGATGATGTTATTTCAATTTGCTGCTCTGTTGACTTTGGAATATCCTATTCTATTTGACCTATTTCCTTGAGTGGATAATGTTGGATATCTTCATACATGATGTCCTTAGTCTGAATTTGGGATATATCTGATCTTGATGTTGAGAACTCTATTTGACTGTAGGAATCAATAACCTACTCTTTTTGTGTAATAATATCAGGAGTAGAGGAATCATGTTCTGAATGAAGATCATATATATGTCCATCCATAGAAAGAATCTCATGGGTAGATGGAGGAGTATGTGCTATGTGGATATGATCATCTTGTATAAATAGGAGAGTATCCATTAGATCATTGTAGTAGCTTGGAGATACAAATTCTTGATCTTGAATGATTTGGGAATTGCTTTTGACATGCTTTGGATCAAGTTCTTAACATGTGTCAATTTCGAAGGATGGATTGCTTATAAAGGGTTCTTGGATATCTTCATTAGGCATGGGAAGTGGCTAAATATCCTCTTGATATTTGAATGGACTTGGATCAAATGTTGAGTTGAGGATTCCTTCAGTATCTGTAACCATGAGGTCAAAGGATGTTGATATGTATTGGAAAGGACCATTGCTAGACTTTGGTGAAAGATGTTGATCATGCTTTGGAACAAACTACTGAGATATGTCTTCTAAATCATTAGGTGATGTAGAGACATTTTTAACATGGTTATTGGTTGATGGATTTCCAATGCTATCACTAGTCGTTGAATCCTGATCATTGTCCCCAATAGTTATTATTTTTTGATCAATAAGGTCTTGGATGAGATTTTTAAGTTGAACACAATTTGATGTCATGTGTCCCTCTATTTTGTGATACTCACAAAGGTGCTTCTCGTCATACCAAGGTGGTTTTACCAGGGGTTCTTGATAGTTCTCACAGACAGGTATTTTAATGAGATTTTCCTGCACCAACTATTTCATGCTTGATTCAATTGGTTTCCCAAGTGGTGTGTATTTTTGTTTGTTGCCTTGTGAGATTTGACCTTGTGGTGATTGACTTTGGAGATGTGGTGATTGATTTTGGACAATGTTTTGATTTGGGATGATGCTTATATTTGGAAAGATAGGTTGAAATTGAACATTTTTTTGGTTGGGAATCACATTTCCTTGACTTAGGTAACTTTGATTTTGCATGGTGTTACCTTGAGTTGGATCAATACATGGATTTGTTAACATATTGTTTGGATTTTTAACAACATTTGTATGATTTGTAAGCATATCTATCTCAAATTTTACCAAGTGTGGATTCAAAATGTTCATGTTTGGTAAAGTTGTACTTGGTATATTCATATTTAGCATGTATGGATTATGTGGGATAATGTTGTTTGTTTGAAGACTCATGCATTGATTGTTTGGTTGATAGATTTGTAGGTTTGGACTTGGATTTAAAGCTACCATTGGGAAAGGTGTTCCAAAATTTTGACTAGGCATACCCACATTTGTTGTAACATTGAGGTTTGTAGGAGATAATGATCCAATTTATGGATTGTATAAATGTGAGCTTCGATAATCAATCGGCATTGTAAGTCTTTGAAAGTTTGGTTGATTTAGACCACTCATGATGTATGGATCAATTTTATATTCCATGTTTTTCTTTGTGTTTTGACCTTGTTTATCTTTAAAGGATTTAGGACCAATGATGAGATGAAGGATGAAAGGGGTGAATGATATGGGTGTTTTAACTTTTAGGAACCTTAGAGGAATACTAGACTTTAGGAATATTGGATTTTTGATTTAGGATTTGATCTGGATTTTTGATTTAGGATTTGATTTGGATTTGATTTTGATTTTGATTTGATTTGGATTTGATAATGAACTCATAAAGTCCAAGAGGTTAGATGTTGTCTTGGAATAAACTTGTCCACAAGATGATAATTTAACTAGGTGTATGAGGAAGGATTCATCTACACACACTTAGCCAAACAAGGAGATTTTGATGTTGATTTGAAGGATTTTACCAAAAGTATAGTATGAATTATTTTTCCAATGGCTCAAAAGTTGTTTGCGAGATGGTATTTGATTGATGTTTGAGATGGATAAAATGATTTATTGTTTTGATCCTAAATGAACCTAAGAGAGACTTGTTTACAAGACCAAGGTTTTGAAGAACATGCTTTTCCCAAAAAATAGTTCAAACCAAAAGACCAATGTTTGCATGAAAAACCATATGACAAAAGATACACAAGTACATGTGTGGGGTTCAATTGATTTCATCTTGATTAATAAATTTCTCTTACCACAAACACTTTCTTGATTAGATTTTCAAACAAGATTTCTAATGTTCTAACTTCTTCTCATCCCACAAAAGTGGAAATCAAGGAAAGCAAGGAAATTTTTTCCTATTGTTGACTTTAGTGAGAAAACTGAGATGTAAATTCAAATTCTTAGAAACCTCTAAGGATAGAATATCTAGGGAAAGCAATAACACTCAAATTTTGTCAAAGGTATTTGCTCCTCTAAAGGGTTTCAAATTTGATGTTCATGTTGAATGTTTGTTTTCCCAATGTTTAAGATCCATGGAAAGTGTTTTGATTTCAAGAACATGCACAACCCTATGGATATGAAAGACTGTATTTGTTGAATCCCCACTTGGACAAGTCCATCTACGCCTACTTTTAGTGAATGGTTAGATGCTTGACCACATAGGCTCCCCCTTATAGTGCACTCGCTTCTTGGGTTAGCCAAGCATCAGTACCCATGAATCTCCCATGGCATACTTTCCATTTCTACTAAAAGTCATAAAATTGTGGGGTGGCTTCAGAATCACTGTTCTTGCACCAACAAATAGATCAAGGATTTTGGCCTTTTCTAAACAAGGGCTTTAATGTGGTAATTTCATTCATGGGGGACCATCCATGTGGCAAGAGACCATTGCTACCCTTCTCGTCAGAATAATCCTCATGATACTTTCCTTTCAATAAGTACCTATGCACTTATATACTGGTTGGAAGTTGCTTGGTTTTCTCATGTTGTCAGTTGCATCATTCCCCTGGGTGATTACTTTTACCCACAAGGCAGGCCTTCTAAGATAAACAAAAGCAAGAAAAAATATCCATAGTTCAATCAATATTTTTTTAGAAACAATGAGAGAACACACGCAATATGTTACACTCACACTCGCAAGATTTGTTCAATTTTTAATTCCAAATGAAATGTGGAGGAAATCACTTACACAACTTAAGACCACCAAAAATACTTTTGATTCTCAAGATCGCCGTGAGGTGTGAGAGAAGCACATACGTCTTTTTGATAGTATTATTTTGGGTAAATGATTACAAGACAAAGAAGCACATGTTCATTTTATCCTTTCAAAGCAAGAGTAACTTCTTTTTAAGCACCAAAGGAAGTGTGAAATTTTGATTGTTCAATTGTTAACCTTTAAACAAAATCTAGTGGATTTTCCTAAGGTTATTTTTAACCCCTTTGTTGTAAAAAATGAAAGCCTTTGTAGTGTTCTTTTTAGAGCCCAAAATAAATTTAGTGTATCTTAAGAGCATGAAAGATAACAAATCCTTAAGAGAGATGATTTCTCAAAAATTGTTGAGAAAACACCAAAGTGTTGAAAAAAACTTGATGTAATGAGAGAATGATGCGATAATACCACTTTCAACCTGATTTTCCTCCTTCACCTTGATTAGACCAACCTGTAAAAACCAATTAGAACTTCAAAAAAAAGCTTAGAAAAACCAATTAGCAGCCTAAAATAACTAGAATAAAAAAGCACATGTCAAAATTGAGTTATCTTGAACTTTTTACTTCACTCCAGTGGAGCAGTCTGCATGGGCAACGTAGTTTGAGGAAGTTAGCAGTGCTATATAGTGCTGCTAGGTTTTCAAGTAGTGCTCTGCGGCAGACCAGAGAGTGTGATTGTGGCAGAGTTTTGCTAAGGGGTGTTGTTTGGAGTTTGAGAATTTCAGTGACCAGAAATTGACCCAGTGCCAAAGTTAAGAAATTTGAATTCTGGGTGGGAGAGACTGAGAGGTGTGGTTTGTAGTTTGAAGCGTCATTGTATCATGTCACCACTAGACTAGTAGTGGTGTTGTATGGTACCAATGGACTGATAGTAGCACTAGACACCAAAAAATAGAGAAAATCATAGAATTTTGTTAAAAAACATGATTAGAACTTGAGATTTTCCCTCCTTCTAGTGTCAAAATGTGAACCCCAATCCTAGACCTACACAAACACAACAAACAAACACAATGTTAGATCAAATGCAAGTAATAATCAAGATTCCCCACGAAATTCATCTACAATACTTAGAATAGGAAAGAAATGAAGAACAAACCAAGAAAAGCAATTTAAATCCTATTTGAGCATGCAAAATCTCAATCCCATGGGGGAATTGGTCCCATTTTGATGTGGAAAATTCCCCTTTCCCAATTCCTTAGAAGCTTTGTGATGACTTGATGAAGATTGGATGCTTCCTTGCTGAAATTCCTACATAGCCTAGCTATGAAAATGGAGATTTGGATGAACTAGCATAAACTGATAACTTTGGCTCCAATTCTCCTCCTAAATGAGCACAATGATTTTAAATTGATTGTGGCTCTCCCAAAAAAATAGAGAAGGTCTCTATTTATAGGAAAGAAGGATGGAATAATGAAAGATATGGAGGATGTGGGACTAAAAATGATCCAATGATAAAGTGCACGACTTGTCAACATGTTATCAAAGAGAGGTGGAGCACATTTCGATTATTGTGCAAATGAGGGGGAGATTTGAAATTCAAAAGATGGCTTGAAGGATGAGGTGAAAGGTGAAGTTAATGCCACACGGCTCAAGAAAAAGGACATGCAAGAGATTTTAAATGCTTTGTTGGATGTACAAACCCTTTTGAAGGGATTTTTCAAAATTGGGGAATATTCCAACCATTGATGCCTTTTTGAAAGAAAATGGATGATTTAATAAATTGATAAATTGATTTTCATGAGAAAGTGGCAAAAGATAAAGGATTTGATAGATTAATATTAGCCTTCATCGGGATTTGATTAATTTAAAGGAGAGTAGCTGATTTGACCATTTTGACTTAGATTTTAGGATTGATTTAAATCAAAATGAGAGAAATATGATTTAGACTTAATTAAATAAAGATTTTGATTTATTTCATTAAAAGGGGATGATGTTAGCTTTAAATCAAATAAAGATAAATTTATTCAATTTAAATAAGATGACTTTAGAGATTAAATAAAATGAATTATTTAATTAAAAGAGGGATGATGACTTAATAAGATAAAATTGATTTATTTAATTAAGAGGGTATGTGCAGGATCATGATGGGCCAAAAAGTGGCAATATGATGGGTATGTGGTTGACAACTTTTCTTTTACCCAAAATTGATGAAACGAAAAGAATTTTTAAAGGAGATTCTAAGCTTTCCATCAATATAAATTATGCTTTACTTTGAATTTAATAAATAATTATTATTCATTTTCTATTCAAATTACAACTAAAGTCCTAATTGATAGACTGATTAAAAAACATCTATCACTTTCAAACAATATCACATTTTTTGAATCCAAAACATGCGTCACTTCTATGCTTCACATACTATAGGATAAAAAAAAGAAAAATTGAATTTCATGAAGTTTTGGCCAAGTTAAGGTGGTCAGACATACAAGTTTTTTATATTTCTTAAAATTTGTAATAAAAAAATTGTAATTAATTATTTACTTGGAAAAAAATTGCAAAAAAATATGCATCACATCGGGACATGATTCCTCTACTTATATCTAAAATATTATAATTTTTTTTATCATTTTATTGTGGTTAGGGTGGTCAGACGGACACCTACTTCGTATTTTTTCCATGAAATTTAAGTACTACTACATTGAACTTTCAAAATTTCACTCAATAGATTTCTTTAAAAAAAAAACAAATCTAGTAGTTTAGAAACTACATTCAATTCATGACAGATTCTATTCTTACATATTTTTGAAATAATATAGATAACTTACCCAACTTTTTATGTCAAGTTGCATAACTCTGATTTTTCTAACTTTTTTGCCACTTAAGGGCCTATTTTTTCCATGATGATCCTGCACATACCCAAGATATGAAGAGTGATGAATTTAAACAAATACAAATTATTTGATTTAATGACTAGCAAAGGAGATGATTCAGGGTGAAATGGTGTTATTAAATCAGGATCAAGCATATAGGATCAATTTGGTACATTTTCTATGTCTATAGTTGGAAAACAACAATCATCAATGAATTTGGTATGGCAGTCATAGGCTCTTCATCTTAGCCTTTCAAAGGACGGTAGCAAATTGACCTAACATAAAGAATGTCAAACATTACATTGCAAGACAAGGTTGAAGCTTTTTAATCATTATACATATAAGCCAGTCATCATGCCACCAGTATAAAGCACCCTCAAGAGAGCAGGCCTGCGCAAAGTATGTACAGGAACAAGCAACATCCATAGAGGATACATGGTCAGCAATGCTTGTGCCAATTAAAATGAAAGTGAAAAACACATCGATGTAATAGAGTGTCATGAAAACCTTTAAATTTGATAGTAACCTGGAGAGGTACTATAAGTTTACCATGGTCTTATAAAGGCATAGCCTATTTTGTGCCTAAAATAAAGGGTGGGATCATGCCATACTAAAGATGATAAGTCCATTTAAGCTCAAAAGGGAAGCTTGTAGCAACATATTCATTCCATTCCTACAAGTGGAAAAGCACAATATCTCTAAAAGTGAGGAACCTTCAGTAAATGCATCTGTAGAACTTAGAACAATAAATGATGTACATAGAGTCCCATATAGCTGATAGGAACAAGGGATACACATGCTCGAGAAAGAAAAAGGAGAAACTAAAAATTGGATGTACCAAGATCCATGAGTCCCATATCAATAGCCAGAACCAATAAAGGGAAAACAGGTCACAAGTTCATGCACCATGCTATGGCATGGGTATGCTAAAACCTTCAGTGTAGGGTATGATGACAAGTATAAAGCTCATGGAGCTAGTAGAATATAGAGTATGAAACCCTCTATTATAGGTTAGGGTTTGAGGCATGAAATTGTAGGATATTGAGTGCATTTTTCCTGCAAACCCTAGGGCTGAGCTATATAGATATATAGAAATGAAAAACAAGCAAACATCTACAACATGTATGGCCACGATTGAAGTTTCTATTTTAAATACATTAAATGGATAGAATCTTCAAGAACTATAGGAGAAAAGGAAAAGAAAGAGAGTGTAATAATTTCCTATAGGATGCTCGAAGATTAAGCTATTTTTCTTTAAGAAAAATACAATGGAACATAAGATGAACAACTCAAAGACAAGTGAAACCTTTGCAAAAAGTGGTATGGCCGCGGTCATAAATTATAATTTTCTGTGATAAATGCTTGGAAAAATGTATGAAATACACAAAAGTGCAAGAAATACTCAAATAGGTCGAACATATACACAGTAAATATTATTTTTCTTACATGAAAATGTATGGAAGGGCGCATAATAGTAGAAAATGTAAACATTTGTTCATTCTTCTGTAAGAGTGCTCGACTCGATCTATTTTTTTTCTTCAAAAAAATGCAATAGAGTGACATTGAAATGTGTACCCAATCATAAAGGGAACTGTTTAACAAGATATTACAAAGGAAATTCCCACTATGAGTTCAAATCCACCATGTATCATCTTCAACAAGAAGATCTGCACTTGGCGGTGCCTTGTAAACTCCAGAAGTTTGATAGTGAGAATGAATATCTTTTTCCTTTCTTCCTTTGAATTTGTTCATTAGGGTTTCTTACCCTAGAAAGGTTGATTGGTATAAGGTGCATTGTCACTCCTTTTAAAAAATATTTCATCAAACTTATGAAGGTCATGTGATATGATATGTTTCTTCACTAATTCTTTTAAGACTTATGCTTGTTTCTTTTGTATTTGACCCATATAGTCAACCTCATAAATTTTTTTTTGCATAAATTATAAATGTGAATCATTTGGATTAAGTGTTTTCGCTATAAAAGACTTAATTAAATTTCTCTTTTAAATGCATTAATGATGGTGTCATGCCTTGTCAAAGTATGTATGGTTTGTTATTGAGTCTTAATGATTTTGAGAGCATCTTGGGAGGTTGTTTTTTGTTATTGAGTCTTAATGATTTTGAGAGCATCTTGGGAGGTTGTTTTTTAGTTTTAAAAAAAAAGGGAGAGCATATAGGGGGATTTTATTCCCTTTGTTAGAGGTTATGGAGAGAATATAGTAGTGGTTTTGCATGCCTAGATGCTTGGTGTGTTCAAACATAGCTTTTTCCACACATGGGAGCTCATTTGGAGGAAATATAGTTATTGGATTTTAGGCTTTTTGGGGGGCATCCAACCCAAGGTAGCTTCTAGTTCCTATTTTGGTGCAACTACTTGGGAGTTGATGATATAGTCATTCATTTGATTCATTGTACTCAGTTCTTCTTTATGCAGATTTGGAAATAGTGACTTTTGGAGTGCTTTGTCAAATTTTAGCATGCTTTTGTAACTCATGTTCTAGATATGAAATACAGTGAAGGCCTTGGATATCATTGAATTGGATATTTTTCCTACTTGTTCTTTGCATTATTCTGTATATTCAAATAATTGATCAATTTATTTGTGAGGTCATGTCTATTTCCTTATAACTTTGTCTTAGGTTTTAGAACCTTTATGCAAAAATTATGCTAATGTAGGTTGCAAACTATGTCAAAAAGGTGTAAATAGATTTTAGATGTGAAGCTATCTTCCTCCTAGGAGTCTAAGCACTAGGACCTTTTTGTGAAGCATTTATGAAAAAGTATACAGTAATAAGTTGTGCAAGTGTGATTTCTGTCATTGTAGCAACTGCATGAAATTCTGATTTTCATAGTCCTTTTCAGCTTGGTGTATCACCTTTTAAATTTCACTTTCAGTTTTTAGTTTATGTTTTCTCTATCCCTTTTCTCTATCAATTTAGTATAGTAGTTTAATTTAGGTGATAACTAGCTAGGAAGTTGACCTTCTCTGAAGGTTTGGTCTCATTTGGGGTACCCACACCTTGGGATCATTCCCACATTTTCACTGGATTGTTGAATTTTGGATTCAACAGGGTGCAAATCTAGGAGATAACAGTTTTGGCATGCCTAGTGGGATTGCCGAATCAAGACAGTCTTGAAATTTTAATTTTTTGTTGGTTTTGATGTCCAACTAGTGAAATTTCAGACCTTTTTAGAGGTTAAATTTGAATGTTTGGCAACTTTGAGTCTAGTGGTTAGCAAAAGCATGTGCAAGAAAACATATGGAAAGAATACAAACAAGAAGTAGTGTTGTCCCTTTTGAATATTTACAATTTTCACCACCTAGGAGGAGTGGAAAAATTGTAAAATAAACTCCTATTTCATCCAAAAGAGTTTGGTCTACACCTCCTAGTTTTAGATCAGCAGTAGCATCAAGTCCTTTTGTTCCTTCAATTTTTTTCTGTGTTATTCTAGCTTAGGTCAATCTGCCTCAAGCTACCCAAATGGCTAGGAATCAACCTTTTGTGCCATTTAATGGAGGTAATCCTTTAAATCTTTTACATCATGATGATATACCTATAACTGCTTTGAAAATTTTACCTTTTTCATAGGGGCGGATCAAACTACTCCCATTGAGCACATTAGAGACATAGCTTCATTATGTGGAGTCCACCACATTACTCAGGAAAATGTAGCAATAAGACTACTTCCTGCTTCATTTAACGGAAAGGATCTACAATAGTTCAAAGGCTTGGTGGCCAGTTCTATTGCAACATGGGATGAATTGAGAGACAAGTTGCATAAATAGTTTCAAGATAAGTCTGATCACCTATCACTAGTTGAATAGCTAACAATCAAGAGAGCTCTCCAAGAGCATATGACAGACTTTAATTATCATTTTCAACAAACATGGTAACAAATTCCTAACATGGTAAGACCTTCCCCAAAATATGCTTTTCTATATTATTTGAGGGCTCTTAATAGTGACATTTATGTCATGATACAATCTATGGGGAGTGTCTCTTTACCATATGCTTATCAAATAATAATTAGAGCATAAAATAGTCTAATTCAAGTTGGTAAGATAGCTCCTAGACCCCCAATTCCAATTTTCCTATAAATTCAGCCTCCAATGCCACTATAAATACCACCCTTTGCTCCTCTACTTACTGTTCTAGCATTACCAACTGTTGTTAGCCAAGAAATAACTATCCTAGGTCTATCTCAAGAGTTGCAAGAGATTAAAAACAGTCAGTAGAAGATAGAAAATTTTCTTCAGACATTTAGTAATGAGTTGGTTAACATTTAAAAGTAGCAGTTTCAGGGTTTTAAGCCCTATCAACCTCAAAACCAAGGGCGTAATAAAAATTATCAAGCTAATAGATAACTATTTCAAGGAAATCAACAAGGAGCAAGATAGAATGTGTACCCAAGACATTTTCAGCCATATAATCTAGCTCCAATTAGTGCAGCTAGGGATCTTGTTCCTATACAAAACAACCTTGTAGCAGACTATGAGTGTTGTTTTCCATGCAACTAGCCCCACAATCAAGCTACATGTTCAAATGGGGTCATTAATCAAGAATTGATGGTACAAAATGTCTCAATTGTGTAAAATACACCTAATGAGGAATCACCACAACAACAAAATCCTCTTCCAGATGATACAACTCTCTTGAATTGGAAAGGATAGGAATTTTGTGGTTTGAATATAAATGATTCTCTAGTTTTAGCTAATATAATAGCCAAAAAGAGGGCTTTTGAGATTGAGCGGTCAACAAACAAGGGTAAAGAAGATGTTGGTCCATGTGCCACACATATTACAAATAAATTCACAAGCTATTGTTAAGGAATAGACTGTGAGTCACCCTCAATCAACTCATTTGCAAGACAATTCTACTATTGTGAGGAATCAACATAAGGTAAACACTACTACACCTTACAATATTGTTGAAAGTATGAAGAAAATGAATGTATCAATATCTATGTGGAACTGTTTATGCATCCTAAGCCAAAAAGACTTATTATAGTCTACTTTATCTAATGTGAATCTTTCAAATGATACACCAATAGGTCAGGTTAAATCTATTTTCACAAATACACATTAGGAAAACAACAAAAAATTAGATAAATATGTCAAGCCCCCTCCATTTTGTGTTTCTTTGATAGTAGGAGATAATTTGGTCCATAATTGTATGGTGGATAGTGGGGCAAGCAGTTTTGTTATGCCCAAATAGATTGCCGACAAGTTGGAATTGAAATATCAGCCCCTTGAGAAAGGAGTGGTCCAATTAGATGGGGCATCTATTAATACCATAGGTGTCATTAAGGACTTAATCCTTACACTTCACGCTTGTCCAAACTTTTCCATTCCCCATGACATATTTGTCATTGACTTGCCATATTATTTTGCATTATGCTTGTTAAGAGATTTTACTACCAAGATAGGGGGTCATTTGTCCTCAGATTGGTCCCACATGCTATTTAGGAATAGATATGGGACAAAAGAGACTATAAAATCTGAGTTGCTTGCCAAAGATCACATTGAACCTTATATACCAAGTGCTATTAATGCAAACTATGTTGTTCTTTGGGATAGAGAGCTTGCTGCTACTCAAGAATTGCAAGCTGAAAGTGTACCAGATATGTTCTTAAATGAGTGGGAAGCAAAAAATGTTAAAGAGGTGTTTTGGGAGTATATGTGTTACATGAACTTGAAGCAGTCATGCCAAACCTCGAAAAGAAGGAAGAACAATAGCTAGGACAACAAGATGAAGTTTGGAAGATGTTCTTTGGTGGCTCTAGAAGTAGGAATGGAGTTGGTGGGGGGGAAATGCTTGTGTCCCCCAAGGTGACAAGTATTATTCTTCTTTGATATTTTATTTCTCTTGTTCTAACAATACTACCAAATATGAAGGTATGATCCAGGGCTTGGAATGGGCAAGGAAAAGGGGGATAAGTTGCCTACAGGTATTTGGGGACAATGAATTGATAGTCAATTAGGTAAGAGGCTTGACCATGACTAAAAATGATGCCTTGTAGTATTACAAACATAGGGTATGGGATATGATAAAGGAATTCGATGCTTTTAATTTGGTATCAATTCCTAGGAGTTAGAATAAGCACACAGATAGGTTAGCTACAATAGGTGCTCAATTTGATATACCTAATGATATTAAAAAGAGAAAAGTGCAGCAATATGTTAAGGTTGTTGTAAGTCCTTCCATTCTTGATAATAATGTTCATTGGAAAGTATTCGAGAGTGATGAGTAGGTTTTTAGCTTTCTACTTGAAGAAGATGAGTTTTTAGTGGTAAATCAGGAGAGACTTAAGCAACAATATGAAGATCAGATCATTCAACTGAGAACTAATAAGCTACCCAGTGGTCTAGTCACCCTAGAATATATCTTTAGCACTAATGACCAGCCCAAAAAGAGAAAAACCAGCATGTAGGTCAAGGAGAAGCATTATGAAGAGCTTGAGATATTTAAAGGTAAGCTCCTCAAAATTGGAAAAAAAAATTCAGAAGCAGATAGGAAAGCTTATGTTGCTCTTTGTTAAGAATTTCAAGATATTTTTGCATGGGAATATTCAAACTTAAAGGGATTTGATCCCCAGATTTCCCAACATACCGTAGAATTAGAGCTAAATACAAAGCCCATTAGGCAGAAATAGAGTCCTTTAAACCCCAAACTTGAGCCTCTCATGATAAAAGAACTGACCAAGCTAATTGAGGGAGATATTATTTTCCCAATCAAACATACCTCATGGGTCTCTAACCTTGTACCAGTTAGGAAGAAAAATAGAGAAATTAGGCTCTATGTAGACTTTAGAGACCTTAATAGAGCCTCATTGAAAGATCATTATCCACTACCCTCTATGGAGTAGATCCTTCAGGTAGTTGTTGGTTTAGAGAGATTTTCCTTACTTGATGGTTATTCTGGTCACAACCAAGTATTGGTTAGTGAAGAGGACCAATACAAGACTGCTTTTACCATGAAGTGGGGAACTATGGCCTATAAAAGAATTCCATTTGGGCTTTCTAATGCTTGTGCCACCTTTCAGAGGGCCATGGACATGGCATTTCAAGGGCCAATTCATAAATTGATGCTTATATATCTTGATGACATAACAGTCTTCTCTAAAAATGTAGAGGAGCATTCTTCCCATCTGAGACAAGTGTTTGAGAGGTGTAGGGAGTTTGGTATATCCCTTAATCCCAAGAAGTGCATTTTTGTTGTTCATGAAGGAAAGCTTTTAGGACACATAGTGTCAAAACAAGGGATCACCATTGATCTTGAAAGAGTGAAAGCCATTTTAGAACTACCTTTTTCCAATCATAAGAAGGGGCTGCAAAGCTTTCTTGTTAAAATATATTTTTTAAGATGGTTTAATCTAGATGTTACAAATCTTTTGAGGCCACTAATTGCCACGTTGAAGAAAAATTCAAGTTTCAGTTGGACCAGAGAGGCCAAACACAATTTTGAAGATATTAAGGAGGCCTTATCAGTAGCTCCTACTCTGGTAAATCTAAAATTTTCAAAGGAATTTATTTTTTATGCTTTTGGTGGCATAGATTTCATTTTTGCAATGTTGGTACAGTAGAATAATGATGGTTTAGAACAACCCATTTCCTTTTTTAGTTAGGGTTTAGAGGATTATGAACAAAGGTATACGTTTGTGGAGAAGCATGTTCTAGCTATTATTAGAAGTTTGAAAAAGTTCAATCCCTTGATTTCTAACAATAAGATAGATATAATGGTTGCTAACCCTACTATGAAGGAGTTTCTGTTAAACATGGACCTAAATGAAAAGAGGGTTGGATGGATTATGAAGGTTATGGAGTATGATATAGACATTAAGGTGAGCAAGCTTGTAAGGGGTAAAGGGTTGTGTGAACAACTAGCTATAGGATCTGAAAGTGAGGGGAAAAAAGAAGCAGAGACTATTTTGGTCACTAATGATGAACTTCAAAATGTTCCACCTTCATTGGGTGTAAGTTGGGTACGTGATATGACTCATTTTTTGCAAACTAGTGAGTGTCCACCAGGTTTAGACAAGGCTAAGAGGAGATATTTTAGATTGTAGTCTATTCCTTATGTGTTGGTTGATAATGTTCTTTTTAGAAAGGACCTTAACGATGTGCTACTAAGATGTATTGATCAAGATCAAGTAATAAATTACTTCATGAGCTCCATGATGGAGCTGTTGTGGGTCATTTTTCCCCAAGAACTACTGCATGGAAGATAATGAGAGTTTGTTACTATTGGCCAAGCTTGTTTAAGCATCCCCATGCTTGGGAAATAAAATTTGTAAAATGTGTCATTTTTGCAAGCAAGGAGAGGTTGACATCTTTCCCTTTGCATCCAATTCAAGTGGAACAACCCTTCATGAAATGGGGCATTGATTTTATAGGACCTATAAATCCACCTTCTAGTGCAGGTCATAGGTGGGTACTCACTACAACTGATTATTTTACAAGGTGGACTGAAGTAGTGACTTTGAAGGAAGCCAATGAAAGTGTTGTTTTAAACTTTTATGATGACATAGTAACTAGGTTTGGAGTACCTGAATCAATCATTTCAGATAATGCTTTACCATTTGTTGGACTCAAAGTAAGTGATTGGGCTATCAAGAATAGCATTTATTGAATACATCATCAATATATTACCCTCAACATAATGGTTTGGTAGTATCAACAACCAAGAATCTGATAAGGATTATCAAAAGGATCATGGAGGATAATCAGAGAAATTGGCACATCAAGTTGAAATATGCCTTATGGATAGATAGGATAACTCACAAAAGGTCCATTAGGAACTCCACATATGTGCTAGTTTATGGTAAGGAGGTGAGATTGCCTTTATCTATAGAGCCTCCAACCCTTGATATTATGCATCAAGTAGAGATGTTTGAGGAAAAGGACCCAATGGAAGTTAGGTATGCTCAGCTCATAGAGCTAGAAGAGACAAGAGAAAAGGAAATGAAGTCCTTGGAGTATCATCAACTCCAAACAAAAAGAGTTTTTGATAAGAAAACAACACCCAGAGTATTTAGAGAGGGTGATGTTGTGCTCAAATGGGATGAGTTGAAAAGAAGGCTAGGGAAGCACACTAAGTTTGATAAATTTTGGAGTGGCCTATTTGTTAGTATAGAATGCAAGGAGCACAATGCATTCCAATTATCAAATATGGATAGAGAAATTCTGCATATCCCAGTTAATGGGATACACCTCAAATAGTGTTTTGAGGTTTGATCTGCATTATGCATGCTAGATTAGGAGTTTTTTTTCAATAAGTGCTACTGCACCATATTTTATATGTAATTTTTCAATTTCCCTAAGTATTCTTCAACACAGTTAAGCAGTTTTCCTTCTGTAGTTTTGGTGTCTGAATAATTTTCTAAGGTCTTTTGCACTAATCTATTAAGTTACAATTTTGTTTTGAGAGTTGTTTTCAAGTTGTTTCAGTTTTAGGTGACTTAGTTCCCAATGGATAAGCCTAGGAAACTAGTTTGATGTTTACTAAGCAAACAAATAGCAGATGCCACAAAAAAGTGTTAACTATTTTTGCTAATAGCTAAATTAGGTAGAGATTTTGTGATTTCAAATGAAGAGTAAGGTACATTTTTATTTTTACTACATTATGTTCATTTGCATAAACAAAATCAGAAGATTACATTACTAGATTGCATTTATGCAGATGCATATAATATAGGAAAGATTACACAATATTTTCAAGAAAATTAATCTTTATTGATAATGTAAATGGATAATATCTCACACAAGCCATGTGACTAACTATTTCAATCCAAATAAAAGAAAAACTATACATTTGCAAAAAAGAAATGCACATATAGAGAAGGGTTACCCATCATTTCCTAAATGATGAGTTTTGGTTGAGTCTGTTCCGCATCAGCTTCAGTCCTTCACATTGTCTAACCTCAAGTTGTTGCTCCTTGCTTCTCCTAGATTTTCTATATGAGTGAGATGAGGTTTGGTTAGAGAAATGAAAATTCACTAATCTATATATCTACAAACATCTAAAAACATATAGCTTGACCTACATCTACATCAAAACAACTAGCATACTACTGATGTCCATGAAAAAAAGAGCATAATCAAACACATCCATCATATGCTCAGTTTTTATTTAACATGTTTTCTTCTTGTGAAGGAATAGGTGAAATTATATTAATGTTTGGATTCATCCAATTAAATCATGTGGAATTAAATGTGGCTCCCATAAGGGTTGAGCCCAACATGCTATTATTTTGTGTTCTTACAAGATAATCTTGCAATGTATCCTATGACATTATGATGCAATCAAGGATGAATCTATCATTCATGGTGGTGAGGTTGATGAATTCACTGATATAAATAATAAATTGATGCTCAATGGAACCACAGTGTCATGAAAGACAAAACAATGGTACTCATCAAGTACAGTGCCAGATTCTACATAACCAATCCTTACAATCTGAAGAGCAGAAATCATGCTTCAGGAATTGTAAAAGGAGATTAAAAGGATGATTGCAAGTAATGAAAGTGGCAAGAAAATAGAGAAGTCATCATCATGCAATTTATGTTTTGAAAGGGACAACCATCATCCAAATATTAGTCCATATGGTATGACATTATTGTTATAAGGAGATTGCATGGCATTTCAAGAGTTCTTATGTAGAGACAAGGAGGTGTGAGTAGTTTTTAAGTATTCTATATAAGATGGAGAAACTGATATCATTTGAACAAATAAAAGGTAACAATGCCATAGAGAGAAGCATCAATGGATGGATAGTAAATGAAATCAATGGTGATAGTTGAATAGAAATGGCAGTCAATTTCTACAAGTAAAGATGGATATTAGCAAGTATTTTATTCACAATATTTAAGATTCTAAGAGTTTTTCAATCATCATTATGGGGTTTCAAACATGCATATATGTGATAGTCTTACAATAAAAAAGAGGTTAGAAATGAAATCCTAGAAGACAGAGCTCAAAAGATCATAAGTAGTCAATTA
>VDFB02046177.1:0-17210 GCA_007258455.2 Sequoia sempervirens | reverse complement strand
AAGATTGCCTTCCAGCAAGGCTATGGAGCTGTGACTGAACGCCTAAGAGTCTTGACTGGGCAAACACAATCTTCCATTGCATTCAACACGTAGGTAAATAAACTCAATAAAGTTTATTTAAAATTGAATACTTGTGCAATCTATTCAATATTAATTTCCACCATAAAGTAATTACATGCCTATTTGTTTCAAACATTCAAGCAATGATAATATATACTGCACATGACATTGGAATGTAGCCTGGTGAGGGTGGAGTAGAACATGCAGATGAAGGTCATGGTGTGCATTCTGGTACTTTAGAGCATGTAGAACATGATCAACATGTTGAGCATGATCAGGATAGAGGAGATCAGGAATATGATGTGGCCCCATCAGGTAAAGAGGACCACTCTAAAGTTCTTTAATATTAGAGCAATTGGTTTATTAATTGCAATTGGTTTATTAATTAATGTAACCTTTCATGTTTCAACTTTAGAGCATGTAGACGTGATCAATGTGTTGAGCATGATCAGGCTAGAGAAGATCACGAACATGATGTGGCCCCATTTGGTAAAGAGGACCACCCTCATGTTCTCTTAAACATATTTAATTTCAATTGGTGTATTAATTAATGTAACCTTTTGTGTTTCAACTGCAGATTAGGATTTAGAGGGTGTTCAACATGTTGAGCATGAGTCTATAACAAAAGTTCAAGAAAATGATGTGGACCCATCGTAAAAGAGAACCACTCTAATGTTCTTTTAATTAATCAAATACTTGTAACAATAATAATAAAAATATCGGCTTTAACATTTCTTTCTTATGCAGTAGATCCCCTTGAAGCGGCACGCCATGAGCGGACAACTACGCATACATTAAGATCACAAGCAGAGGGCAGAACAAATAAAGGGGACGATATTGATTTAGAAAATGATACTCCACTTCAGCTTTTGTAGCTTTTGAAAAAGAAACAAAAAAAAGGGTGATTGTAATCATATCATGACAACCATATATTTTGATAATATGTAAAAACTGAAAGAATGAATATTATATGTTAATGAATGAATGTGAATATGTTAATTAATGAATGTTATATGTTAATGAATGAATGTTATATGTTATTAATGGATGAATCAATGATTAATGTTATATGATTGGGTATGAGAATGAGTGATGTGAGGGGAGGGGCCAAATGAGCTTCCACCGTCATGTGGTTGGCCTTGTTAAGTAGAGAATATTAAGCTATACTCAAAACAAAGAGAAGCTCAATAAGGTAATGCACTTTTCAATATAATAAATGCATCGTTTGAAGCATCAAACCAATATGCAGTCTGTATGTATGATCAGTCGTCATTCTCTGCAATGGTACATTTTCACAAATATTTTTTTTAAAAAAAAAATTGCTTCTTCATTGCAATTTCGATGACAACCAGCAATGAATCAATAGAAAGGCTTGACGAAGTTGCTATAGCTGTGACGATGATTTTGTCGTAACTCCCTACCCATTTCGTCGCCCTTCCAATGATATTGTGACATTGCCACCATGCTACTCCCTACCCATTTCATCACACTTTCAATGAACTTTGGTGTTCTTTTGACGCTACTACTTGCCTATTTCGTCGCACATTCGATGAAATTTTGGTGTTCTTTCAATGCTACTACTTGAGTATTTTGTCACAATTTTGACAAATGTCTTCTGTTGTTTTGATGCTACTGCTTGCCCATTTCGTCAAACTGGCAATGAACTTCTGGTGTAATTCGTCAGTGAATAAACAAAGTTTTTGTCGATATTCTAATGAAATCCTAAGGTATTTCATGATGCTGTCGACCGACGATTCTTCGCCGTTATTTTGACATTTAATTTTTCATCGACCTTGCGACGAAAAGATTTCTGCCATTGCGTCGCTCTTCTGACAAAGATTTGTCAAACGACTGACGAATGCCCGTTGGAAAATGGTGTCAAATCCAATAGTGGTATGAATTCCAGCACACTTGAGAGATGCCAGCGTGCCGCGTTGTTGTCCCACGACCGCACTTCCGTCCTCAGGTAGAGAGCTTCCTAAGGCGTAGTGTTGAACTCAAAAATTAGCTTGCCTATCCCCATTCTATATCTTGGGTCTACATAGTGATTGAAGGACCTTATAGTCCTCATCATTCTTGTCATGCACTTCCTAACTCCCTGTTAAGCTGAGGTAAGTTAGGGCAGCCTTCCGCTCTTGGCCCTCCATGACCTGGGGCCTTGAATGCGGTTGGTCCCCCTCTCTTACAACAACAATGAATGAATAGTGCTCTTAAACAATAATTCACTTCCTTAGGGGAACCTATGGAGGATGTATTGAAGAGGTTGATATAGTCTAATCTTATCACACTCCCAGATTTCTCAAACTATTAAGAGCCACAAGTCAAACCTTGTAGCTATAAAGAAGATCATTTTTGTAAATTTCATTGACACAAAGGTCATAACACACAAAATTGCTTTAGAATCAAACATCTAATAGAAGATCTTATCGAACAAGGAGACATTCATGTCGATCAAAAATCTAGGAATAAAAATTTAAAAATTTACACAAACCCTATGCCTGATCATACAAAAGCAAAAGATTCAGGAAAGGCCTCAACCTCAAAAACTGTAAACAATACTCGTGATACTACGGTGGGACATATTTATTCATCACAACATGAGGAATTAGAAACACATCAAGATACTATTTTAAAACAAAGTCCAAACCCATCAACAGTATTTAGCACCATTTTATACCGTAATGACATCAAGTGGATATCAAATTGTGATATCTCTCCCACATATGACTCAATGATTGGGCATGTTGAAGAAGTTCCAAATGAGCTAGAAATATCCCTTATTGCACCCATACCCACAAAATGTTGCGAAGAGTCTTTTACCGATGATATATCATCCACCCAAGGATCATGTCAAGAGGAGGCTCTTGAGGATAACGAAAGTTACTCTGAATCGAGTCGGGATCAAGAACCCCTATCCCCAGAGTTTCACCAAGAGCTAAGGGAAATCTTCCAAACCATTTTAAACTCTAAACATGTCCCCTATATCACCCCTAAGATGTTTATTTTTGATGGGAATATAGATGTTCTTCAACCAAAACAAGAATATCCCACTCTTGACATTCCTACACAAGAGCAAGCAGTAATTGAGATTCATGATTCTTACAGTGATTATGCATCATCGACATCTTTTGAATCAACATCAACATCTTTTGAAATATTTTCAACAGATAATGATGTCATAGAGTCAGAGAAAATAGTTCATATTCCTAAACAACAAGAACCCATAGCAATATCATGTGTTCATGACAAGTCCTATTCAGTGGCTATGGATTACAGGATACATTATCAGGGAAAAGGATTAGGTATTGATAATCCCTTCACAACGCCGAGGGAAATATTTTCTACAAAAAACATCAACATATGGGGCATGAAGAATCCTTATGATGAACATACTTTCAATGCTACAACTACTTGTATCATGAGTTGGAATTCACCCATCATCTCATACACAAATTGGGACCAATGTAAAAAGAAGAATTCCTATCAAAGAAAGGTGAAGATCATTAAAACAAATGAAGCAGTCAAGAAAAAAGGAAAAATCAAATACAAATGGATACCAAAGAAAAATAAAGAAAATCATCCCTGCAAAACTCCATTAATCAAAGAAACTATTGGAAAAAATCAAAAAGGGAAATGTATCCATCAAAAGAGTCCTCAAATACAAAAGCATTCTTCTCAAGAAAGGAATAAAGTATATCTAGTGGTTGGTCCTAATTCCATAAAAAAATTCATTCCCAAGTTTGGAGAGTCAAAGGATCCAAACCATTGATAAATACATCTCATATTCCTTCATACATGTCATCATCCATGGTGCAGGAGCACCAATTTGATTTCTTGCCTCCATGAGGCCATTTGCAAATAGTTGCTCTATTTTGTGTATTCAGTTTTATAATAAGGTTTATAAAACCACTTTAGAGGTGTTTGAGTCTTAGGAATTCATATTTTAAGTCATTTGTCAAATAATGTTTAAAGTTGTTCTATATTGTAAAAATTGTAAAAGTTACTCAAGAAAGTTGTCAAGCAACTAGTCAAAAAGTGTCATTAAGGTGTTTTGTAAACAAACTAATCAAAAGGTGGTTTAAAATAGTTGGTTTTGGTTGGAAATGTATAAATACACCCTCTAAAACTCGAATTGGTGGTCTGAGGCATTATTTTTGAAGTTTGATGAATGAAAAACTCAAATTTTGTGTGCATTTTCTAATTCTCACATTGTTTTCAGGCTAAAGTTGTGCATTGTATGGCCTAGTATGGACTCATATCATGGATTATCAAATATTTATAGAAATATATTTGTTTCTAGTTTACAATTTTTTTTGTCTCATTAAATTTTATTGAGTTTTGTGTGAGATGTGCCTATTTTGGTGAGATTACCCTATTCTAACAATATTGTGCAAAATTTGTAGTCTAAAAAAAGTGATGGTATGGATTGTACAGTCTATATTTTGGATCTAAAAACAATTGTATTTTGTTTCCATGTGAATCTACTTTCATTTGCTTCAAGTATCATCAAATTTAATTAATATTTGAATAAGTTATGACCATTCTTGTGAAGGCAGGTCTAAACCCTACCTAGCGTTTGCAGTTTTGGGAAAAATGCAATAACTTTTTTTCCATTGTTGGATCTTTATAAACCTTAGAGAAAACATCTATAATTATGTTATCTTAGATCTCACTAAAGAGATTTTTGTAATTATTGGTTTTGTGGAAGTTATAAATGATAGATCATTGCATTAAATTGTGGGATGCCATGACAATGTTTCCAATGTGATCTAGAATGCACTTAATCATTTGTTTGAGATGAATTTGTTCATGAAAGTTATCAAGTGAATCAATTTTGTAGAATTTTTTCCATTTTTGATGATTTCTCATTTGTGTTATTGCAAAGTAAGCCAAGAATTCCTAAGAGCAATAATTTTGTATCATTGCTTTGAATGATTGGTTGAGTTGAATTGTGATCCTCCTAGCTCTACATCAAATTGGTATTAGAGCCCAATAAGGTATGGGTAGAGGAAGAGTTTGAGTTCTTAGTTGTGGTTGTGTGTTGTGCAGGTTGAGGAAGGAACTTGATTTCCTAGGTGATGCAAAGTAAAGTGGAAGCAAGGAGATATTTTCTTGTCAAAATGGATTTGTTGATAAGATTGGAAAGATGTTTGAAGGATGAGGATTCACAGAGGAAGAAGAAAAGAGAGGAAAAAGAGTTGAGCAAGAAGGAAAGAGAGAAGGAAAGGAAACTAGAGGTTGAAAAGATAAGATAAATAGAAGAGAAACTAAGAAGGATGAAAGATGAGATGAAACAGTTGTATAGACTAGAAACAAGTTGGCACATGGCAGTTAATCTAAGAAGGTAGTACATGGCCTATTCAAAGGCTAATGAAAATGAGAGCAGCTACACCTGATGTGAAGACAAAAGAATCATTGATGGAAGAAGGTAATGAACAATAAAGGGTGGATGAAGAAGATTATTTTTGGAAAAAGTTTGCAGCCATTGAAGAAGAATGGGATAGTAATGTTGGTAATGGACAAGTCAAACAAGAGGAAGAGGAACTCATCAAGGTAGAAGAAGCCAAGGACATTGAGGTTGCAAGTGAATTGCTTTTGAAGGGAAATGATATTGATAAGTTCATCATGGGTGAAGAGGAGTTTGAAGTACAAGAAGATAAGGAGGAGACCTCAAAGTCTCAATATTTTGTTTCTAATTTTTCTTTGAACTATGTATGTGCAGATCATGAAGTACAAGGAAAAGTGTGATGATATGATGGAGTTTTGGAACCTCCAAGTTGCAAGGATGATTGATAGGAGAAGACATAAGAAGAAGAAAAGGAAGAAAGGACCAAAGAAGGTTGAAAAAACAAAGGAAAAACTATAAAGGAACTAGAAGATCAGGAAGAAGACAATTCAAAGGGGCTTGAATTCTTTCCCCCCAAGGAGTTTGGTGCAGGAGCACCTATTTGATTTCTTGCCTCCATAAGGCCATTTGTAAATAGTTGCTCTATTTTGTGTATTGGATCTTATAATAAAGTTTATCAAGCCATTTTAGAGGTGTTTGAGTCTGAAGAAGTCATATATTAAGTCATTTGTCAAATAATGTTTAAAGTTGTTCTATATTGTAAAAACTGTAAAAGTTGCTCAAGAAAATTGTCAAGCAACTTGTCAAAAAGTGTCATTAAGGTGTTTTGTCAACAAATTAATCAAAAGGTAGTTGAAAATAGTTTTTTTTGGTTGGAAATGTATAAATACACCCTCAAAAACTCGAATTGGGGGTTGGAGACATTATTTTTGAAGTTTGATGAATGGAAACCTCGAATTTTGTGTGCATTTTCTAATTCTCACATTATTTTCAGGATGAAGTTGTGCATTGTACGACCTAGTATGGAATCATATCATGTAGTATCATATATGTATGGAAATATATTTGTTTCTGTCTTACAATGATTTTTGTCTCATTGAATTTTATTGAGTTTTGTGGAAGATGTGACTATTTTGGTGAGACTACCCTATTCTAACAATCTTGTGAAAAATTTGCAGTCTGAAAAAAGTAATGGTACAGATTGTACAGTCTATATTTTGGATCTGAAACTAATTGTATTTTATTTCCATGTGAATCTACTTTCATTTTCTTCAAGTCTCATAAAATTTAATTAAGATTTGAATAAGTTTTGACCATTTGTGTGAGGGAAAATCTGAACCCTACCTAGGGTTTGCAATTTTGGGAAAATTGCAATAACTTTCTTTTCCACCATTGGATATTCATAAAAATTGGAGGAAAAATATGTAATTATGTTATCTACAATCTCACTGAAGAGATTAGCTTCATTATTTTGTTTTTGGAAGTTATTAATGACAGTTTATTGCATTAAATTGTGGGATGCCATGACAATGTTTCCAATGTGATCTAGAATGCACTTAATCATTTGTTTGAGATGAATTAGTTCATGAAATTTGTCACTTGTGAATCAAGTTTGTAGCCTTTTTTCCATTGTTGATGATTTCTCAGTTGTGATATTGCAAAGTAAGCCAAGAATTCCTAAGAGCGAGAATTTTGTATCATTGCTTCGAATGATTGGTTGAGTTGAATTGTGTTCCTCCTAGCTCTGCATCAAATTGGTATCAAAGCCCAGTAAGTTCTAGGTAGAGGAAGAGTTTGAGTTTGTAGTTGTGGTTGTGTGTTGTGCAAGTTGAGGAAGGAACCTGATTTCCTAGGTGATACAAAGCAAAGTGGAAGTAAAGAGAGACTTGCTTGTGAAGATGGATTTGTTGAGAAGATTGGAAATATGTTTGTAGGCCGAGGATTCACAAAGGAAGAAGAAAAGAGTGGAAAAATATTTGAGGAAGAAGGAAAGAGAGAAGGAAAGGAAACTAAAGGTTGAAAAGATAAGAGAAATAGAAGAGAAACTAAGAAGGATGAAAGATAAGATGAAACAGTTGTATAGACTAGCAACAAGTTGGCACTTGACAGTTAAGAAGAAGGTAGTATGGCATATTCAAAGGCTAATGAAAATGAGAGAAGTTGCACCTGATGTGAAGACAAAAGAACCATTGATGGAAGAAGGTAATGAACAAGCACAGGTGGATGAAGAAGATGACTTGTGGAAAAAATTTGCAGCCATTGAAGAAGAATGGGATATTAAGGTTGGTAATGGACAAGTCAAACAAGAGGAAGAGGAACTCATCAAGGTAGAAAAAGCCAAGGACATTAAGGTTGCAAGTGAATTTTTTTTGAAGGGAAATGATATTGATAAGTTGGTCATCGGTGAAGAGGAGTTTGAAGTACAAGAAGATAAGGAGGACACCTCAAAGTCTCAATATTTTGTTTCTAATTTTTCTTTGAACTATGTATGTCATGAAGGACAAGGAAAAGTGTATGATGATATGATGGAGGTTTGGAACCTCCAAGTTGCAAGGATGATTGACAGGAGAAGGCATAAGAAGAAGAAAAGGAAGAAATGACCAAGAAAAGTTGAAAAAACAAAGAAAAAAGTGCAAAGGAATTGGAAGATCAAGAAGAAGATAATTCAAAGGGGCTTGAATTCTTTTTCCCCTGGGAGTTTGGTACAGGAGCACATGTTTGATTTCTTGCATCCATGAGGCCATTTGTAAATAGTTGCTCTATTTTATGTATTGGGTCTTATAATAAGGTTTATCAGACCATTTTAGAGGTGTTTGAGTCTTAGGAAGTCATATATTAAGTCATTTGTCAAATAATGTTTAAAGTTGTTCTATTTTGTAAAAATTGTAAAAGTTGCTCAAAAAAGTTGTCAAGCAACTAGTCAAAAAGTGTCATTAAGGTGTTTTGTCAACAAACTAATCAAAAGGTGGTTGCAAATAGTTGGTTTTGGTTGGAAATGTATATAGACACCCTCAAAAACTTGAATTGGGGGTTGGAGACATTATTTTTGAAGTTTGATGAATGGAAACCTCAAATTTTGTGTGCATTTTCTGATTCTCACATTGTTTTCAGGCGGAAGTTGTGCATTTGATGGCCTATTATTGGACTCATATCATTGAGTATCATATATGGATGGAAATATATTTGTTTCTAGTTTACAATTATTTTTGTCTCATTGAATTTAATTGAGTTTTGTGGGAGATATGACTATTTTGGTGAGACTTCCCTATTCTAACAATATTTTGCAGAATTTGTAGTCTAAAAAAGTGATAGTACAAATTGTATATTCTATATTTTGGATCTAAAACCAATTTTATTTTGTTTCCATGTGAATCTACTTTCATTTGCTTCAAGTCTCATCAAATTTCATTTAGATTTGAATAAGTTATGACCATTTTTGTGAGGTCAAGTTTGAACCCTACATAGGGTTTGTAGTTTTGGGAAAAATGCAATAACTTTCATTTCCAGCATTGGATCTTCATAAAAATTGGAGGAAAATTCAGTAATTATTTTATCTTCAATCTCACTTAATCGATTGGCTTCATTATTTGTTTTGTGGAAGTTATTATTGCTAGTTCATTGCATTAAATTGTGGGCTTCCATGACAATGTTTCCAATGTGATCTAGAATGCACTTAATCATTTGTTTGAGATGAATCAGTTCATGAAAGTTTTCAAGTGAATCAATTTTGTAGCCGTTTTTTCATTTTTGATGATTTCTCAGTTGTGTTATTGCAAAGTAAGCTAAAAATGTGTAAGAGCAAGAATTTTGTATTATTGCTTTGAATGATTGGTTGAGTTGAATTGTGATCCTCCTAGCTTTACATCAGTCCACTCCATTCATGCTATCCAATTCTTGCATTGACCTTATTTTGGCAGAGCTACTCTTCATCATAAGGACTTTGAAGGCACTTTATTGCAATGTGCGCACATAGATAAAGTTAATTCTAGTATCCACAAGGTAGATCAGAGTTCTTCAAGGTTGCATTCAAGTGCTTGTATCTTAGCAAAGCAACTTCTTCAAGAAGGATATTGTTGACACATTATGAGAGTGGCCTCTACATCAATTCCACCAAGTGGCTCAACATGAGGGTAAAATCTCTAAAAAAATGAAAAATATCAAAAAAAAATCAAGAAAATAGTAAAAATAAAAATCATCCTCTAGTGAAAACCACTATGGTGGCGCTTTGAGAAAGTACTATGATGAAAACCTGGAAAATAGGCATCATGAATAGAATCAAGTGTCTTTATGATCTATCTTAGACAGAAGCATCTCATCCTTGTCATGATAAATCTAATGTTCCCTCCATCCATCCAATCCAAATTTATCTAGATATTCCACTTTATCTTGATCTTGACAAAGATTCAGCATATACTTCAACTCTACTCATGGAAATGTTTTTGATAGGCTCTTTGCCATTTTATCTCATGAAGTCCCATAGCCCGTATCTAGAATTATAATACTTTGTCAAAATATTTGCTTATACATTACCTCTCTTGGTTATCATTGCATTATGAAGAATTGCTAGACACTGGGGGTAGGTTATTACACTCTTGTTTTCAAATAACTCTTGATCCATGTCTTATACCCCATAACATGACATCGATATTGTGATCTAGGTATTATTTGCTTTGAAATATCATTGAAAAAACCAAAAACATTTGTAAAATGTTCATAAAATCCAAAAACACTTGCAAAATCCTATACAACTAAAATGTAAAAATATTCAAAAAATTGTAAAGGAAAAATATAAAACATCCAAAACACATCAAAACCCTAAAAGGGTCTAACATTGAAAATCCAAAAATAGAACCATGTTGAACTACGTCATCTCTGAGCTTGAACGTAGGCAAGGCCATCATTGATGCACCCCCGAGACACCCTAGGTCAGTCCTTTAGAAGTTCGTCATAATAAACTAACATCTCTCAATGATTCATACCTTCATCTTTAATAAGTTGACTTAGTCGAACTACATGGTCTCTGCGTGTATAACGTAGGTAAGGCTTATCTTTGATCAGACCCCGAGACCTCTAGGAGAGGTATTTAGGTTAGATTCTTGGTCAAAAACTAGAAAATCGGGTATGTGTAAGATCATGATGGGCCAAAAAGTGGCGATATGATGGGTATGTGTAGGGTATGTAGCTGACAACTTTCTTTTTACCCAAAATTGATGAAATGAAAAAGATTTTTAAAGGAGATTTTTAGCTTTCCACTAATATAAATTATGCTTTAATTTGAATTTAATAAATAATTATTGTTCATTTTCTATTCGAATTACAACTAAAGTCCTGATTGATAGGCTGATTGAAAAACATCTATAGCTTTCAAATGGTATCACATTTTTTTAATCCGAAACATGCTTCACATTCTATGCTTTGCATATTATAGGATTAAAAAAAATTAAATTTCATGAAGTTTTGACCAAGTTAAGGTGGTCAGACATACAAATTTTTATATTTTTTAAAAGTTGTAATAAAAAAATCATAATTAATTATTTACTTGGAAAAAAATTACAAAAAAATATGCATCACATCAGGATATGAGTCATCTACTAATATCTAAAATCTTATAAAAAATATTATCATTTTATTGTGGCTAGGGTAGTCAGACAGACACCTACTTTTTATTTTTTCCCTAAAATTTTAGTACTACTGCATTGAAATTTCAAATTTTCACCAAATAGGTTTTTTTTTTAAATAAACCTAGTAGTTTAGAAACTACATTCAATTTGCTACAAATTTTATTCTTACATATTTTTGAAATAACATAGATAACTTATTCAAATTTTTACATCAAATTTCCTAACTCTGATTTTTCTGAATTTTTCACCACTTAAGGGCCTATTTTTTTCATGATGATCCTGTACATACCCAATCCTAAACATTCAAATATAAAGAAAACCCCTAAATCCAGATAAATCGAAAAATCCAAAAACATTCAAATATCAGAAAACACAAAAATATTTGAAAACATAAAACACAAAAACATTGGAAAACATTCAAAAGACCTAAATAGCCTCAAATATCTTTAGAAAACCCTAAACAGCCTCAAATAATAAAAAACATAAACATTTGCATAAACTTTCAAAAAGACCCAAAAAAAAAAAGCCTCAAAACATTTTCAAAAATACTAAAAACATTGAAATATCCCAAAAAATCCAAAACCATCCATCCCACCTCACTTTCACCCACAATAAACCTTCACCCATAATAAATCAATCGTCACTTTCAACCTTTGGGAAAACAAACATAAACAAGTCTAGCAAGTCATAAAGTGAGAACCTGGTCATCAAAGTCTAAAGTATAAATCATAGGTAAATGTGACCAATAAATTTTATATTAATGGCTTATCATAAAGCTCACCATCATCCTAACATCAAACAACCATCTGATCAACATGTCCTAGGATGTATCCTTCTTGTGATGGACATCAGTATCAAACATCACCTTAGCTAAGTTAAATTAGAAAGAGATATAGATAACACTAACTGTTTGTCTTTGATTTTTTCTTATAATTTATCTTAATGACCCATTCCAAGTACCTCTCGATGATGTCTATCTAAAAGTATTTAGAGAGAAAGGAATGGGGCATCAATCATTATCTTTCATTTGATGTGCTTGTGTATACTCTTGTAAAATAATCTTGGCTCATACTTGCTTAGTTGTATGTAGGAAAGTTGTTTGGAGTACGTTGTTGACTATTGCATATGCTTTGGTCTGATATATTCTAAAGATTCTAAATTACATTCCAACGAGGTTTTTTTATGTCAAGGTGTGAACAAGAACTATCTTATTTGTTTGCAAAGTTAAAGTCCATTACACTAGATACAACATTGTCTTGGTTATTAATATCTTGATGCATCATGTCTATGTGTTATACCAAACAATAAGGAATGACGAAAAATCCCAATCCTGAAAAATGAGCACATCATCATCATGCATTCTTTATCATCATCATGCATTCTTCATCCTCGTCGTGCATTTCTCATCACCATCTCTAATAAAGTCTCAGTGGATCATAGACTTGTTGGACCTTTTGAAGCAATAATCAAAATCAATGGTCAATTCATCCATCTTATTCTTCTTATTCTTCTATCTTTACTAACTTTTCTATCCAAGCATAAAATCTATGTGATCTGCATTGAAATATACATGAGGCTACCTATAGTCGATGACTATCTATACATCATGAAATCTATCTACATCAACATCTAAGCTTTCCAGGAACTATAAATTTGATCTTATTTACTAGCAATCCCTCTTCCACTGGGGCATAGTGGGGCATCTATATCATCTTTAGCTCAACAATTTGAAATGTTGTAGCTCTTTGATTCAAAAGTAACATGAAATCTCAAGAATCTCAAGCATAAGTCCGATTTTCACCTATTGTGAGCCCAATCGAAACACTTTATTCTCTGATCCATCTTTCAAGGGGGAAATCAACCATCATTGGGATATATTGTTCCCTATCAATCCTCGTGTTATTCAACACAATCCTTGCATTGTTGTGAATCCTCAAAAATGTTATCAATCAATCAATCAATCAGATCAATCAACTTTAGCTTGGTTATCAACATCTCAAAGAGATCATTGATATCCGTTTCTGCATCATTAGCATCAAAATCAACATAAGTTTTTGAACCAATGCAACGAGTACATTGCTTCAAAGAGGGGCAAAATATAGACACTTAAAAATGTCTCGATGAATCACATTGGCTAACTAACATCATTTCATCTTGAAACCCATCCTCTTTTCACTTAATTAATTAAATTAGCTTAGCTATTTAATTAATTGCACCATTTCCATCTATTAACCTAGTTCATCAAATTAGGTTAATTCCCCCTTTTCACGCTAACATTTCATCCTATTAAATTAAATAAATCAAAATATTTAATTTAATTCCCTAAGTCATCTTATTTAATTAAATAACCCTAATTTATTTAATTAAATGTCATGTCACCTTTCCCCCTTTCATTAAATCATTTAATTTAATGAAAATCACTTTATTCCTCTAAAATCCCTTAATTGTATGATTAAACCTTGTTTAATTAACAATTAATCTAATTTTCCTCCAAAAGGGGAATATTCCCATGGAATATTCCTTACCCCATTTTTTGCACAATTAAAACTTTGTTTTAATTTGCAAAATATCTTTTTTCCTCACCCATGAGAATATTCCAAAGAATATTCTCTCCTCCAATCATTTGAAAAGGGGATATTCTCACTTGCCTTCTTGAGCAAGCTAAACTTGTGACTTCTTGAGCAAGTTACCTTGTAATCTGTGTGTTCAGGTTAAAAGTGTGTTTGTTTGGAAAAAATGGGATCCCTTGATTAAATCTCATCTTGCATTCTCACCCATTGATGAGAATCCATGATCCATGCGTCTTCTTTCTTTCATCTTTGATCGTTGATTGATCTTTTCAATCTCAACCCTTCATTTCTCATTTGCTCTCTTATAAATAAAACACTATTTGGAGACAAATGGATCCATCTTTCAATTGCAAACTTATGTTGTTGAATTCACTCACCCTCACACTCATAGTTTACTCACATTTAGCGTATTTTAGTTCATTTTTAGTTGCATATTAGTTTTAAGCTTCCATTAATGGCTTCCTTGCATCCATTTTTGGTAAACCCACAAAAGTGGTTTATAATTCAAGTGAGGAAGAAAAAGTTGCAAAAAATGACCCCATGCAAAAAAATCTAGTTTTTGGGGTTCGAATGAACCTTGGTTCGAGTGAACCCATTAAATGCAAGAGACCACCATTCTCACAAAAAACACAAAGTTAAACCCTTTTTGAAAGGGGGTTTGAATGAACCAAGGTTCAAATGAACCCTAGTTTGAGAGAACCTCCCTGGTTCGCCTAAACCCCCTTTTTCCCACCTTCTCACCCTCTGGCACCAAAAATGTCTAGAATTTTGCACTTCGAAGCTTGGGTTGAGGATGAAAATGGAGGAGACTTCACAAACCCAACTAGATGATGGTAGTCCTCAGAACGAGCTATCCAACGAATATAATTTTAATATGTTTTGGTTTTATTCTGTATTTATTTTTAGTTTTACTAAACATAGGTTTTTCACTGAAAATCAAGCTCTATGTTCTGCACATGTGGAAAAATAGTAGATTATCAAAAAAATTGAAAAATATGAGTACACCAAATATTGAAGTCCTTGATCTAACCAAAAAAAATTGAATTTTGATACATACAAAAAAAGTTATGCATTATATGGTCCACCTATGTCTGAATTGTAATTGGTTTGACTTTGAAACTTTATTAAGGAAAAAATATTCAATAAAACACTATCTAACCAATTGGAAGCACTAGATATCATAGTTACAAATCTAAATTTGAAAGAATTAGAATTTTATCCTTTATGAAAAAAAGTTGTGTTATATGGTGAGTGTCACTCCTTAAAAATGTTGTTTACTAAAAAAAATAGTTTTTGAAGGAGATGGAAAAGAAGTGAGATCTTATTAAAAAAAAATTGAAAAAAAATATATTTAGAATCTATAGAAAAAATGTGACAAATCACTAGTTTGCATCATCTTCAAATTCTTCACGGTTTAGCCACTATAGGTACTTGAAAGTGAAGATTTAATTAGAAAAAAATATTTCAATGTCAATTTTGGCCAAAAATTGTAAACCACTATTGTGGGATCACCCTCTTAGCTTGTTTATAAATTAGGGTTTGAATTTTTTAACTTAGAATCCACTTAGCATTAGCTTAGAATTCGTATATCTTCATCATTTAGCATAAAATCATGTTTAATTAGCTTGCATCATGCTAATTTAGCTTTAAATCATGTTTTCATACACATCTTTCATCACTTTTGTCAAAAAATTTCAATAGAATCAATCGAAATGAGCTCATTTACCCACGAGATTGGGAAAGGGTCATCGTTTCACATCAACATGATACCAATCCCCCAATAGAATAAGTTTCAATGGATTAGAGTAGGTATTTCAAAAGCTTTTATAGTTTAACATGTTAGGTTTTAATAGCTTCCACTATGATTTACATTGAATGATTTTATTGGGACTGAGGTTTAGTGGTTAAATCACACTTCGATTCCTCATGGATCAAGTGTGGTTAATCCATACTAATCAATCAGTCATAGGTTGAATGCATGTTTGGTCTAAAGTCTTAAATTTACAAAGCATATAAAGCATATCAACATTTTACATTATATAAAGTAGATAAGAATTTACAATGTAGTGCAAACTTACAATTGATTGAGTAGATAAATGAGTGCAATTTGAACTTTGTAAGAAATTTTTGAAGTCTATAAGAAAATTGGACTAGAAAAATGTATTTATTTATTGTAAAATGTGAGAGGAGATGTTGATGTGTGCACTTTCATTTGATTGGTTGAATATAAATTATGTGAATCAATTCATTTGAGATCAATAGATGGATTTAATGGATGTTTACAGTCTTGAATTTTGTAATATGTTTAGCAATTAATTAATTTGGTTGAATGCTTGTTTGGTCTAAAATCTTAAATTTGTGTCCTCTTGTTTTGATGGCTTGATTGGTGAGTCTTACACCTTTGAGTGTACTACTTGTAGGTATTCATGGAGGAATTGACTAGAATTTGGGCAAATATCTCTTGATAAAATTAAGTTGATAAGGAGATATGGAGCATAACTATTTGGTTGATGGGACACTTAACAATGCATTTCCTTTATAAGGGACTTTATGTAAGGAAAACACTATTTTAGTGTGAATGGTTGCTTCATGTGTATTTGAGACAATTAATATCTCTATGTTCTAAAATGTAATGTGTATTCCATACAATTAAAATGTATATTTTCCACCTATAAACTTAACACTACAATATGAATTTAAAATCTTTTTAAAAGAATATATGTGCAATATGTATCAATTGAAATATTGAAACCTCGATTTATATATATCATATTTATAACATACATTTTGAATAAATAATAATTAAATATTAAAAAAATTGTGATCATTAATAAAATGTAAATTTTAAAAATATTTAAACTACCTTATTAAATCAGCTGACCCCATCTCGCTCAATAACTATACCCAATATAGGACTCCTCGCATCAATAACTATACCCAATAATTACACTTAAAACCTTCATTTCACATCACACCATGCTGCCTGACGTTTAGTCGCTACTGGTTAACCCTGCACCAGGACATTTAGTGCCTCAGAAATTATGGTGTCATAGGATGGTACTAGTGTACTTGGATGCTTCTACACCATCCCCTCAATTATTTCATCATTCGTGAGGTTAGACTGCATGCGCATCGTCCTGCCTCACGTTCATCATGGATCTCACTTCCTGTTAATAAAGCACAAAATGACACACAATTTGAAAGTACCTATGGAGTGGGGAGCCAGCTTCATTTTGTCATTTAGTAATTATCTTAATATACTTTGCAATGTTTTTTGGTTTTGATTGTGTGAGAATTTTTGCGTCAATTTTTCAGATCACACTATGTGATCATCATTTTTTCCTTTAGTTCTGCTCTCATCCTAATGATGGATCACAGAGTGTGATCCAAAACATTGATGCAAAAATTCTCACACAATCAAAACTAAAAATTGTTGCAAAGAACATTATAGATTGTGGAAACTTGATATCATTAATTATCTTAATATAGTCAAAACATGGTGTATTTATAGATAGAATAGTTAATAAACGACACAATAGATAGTCTAGATATGTTAATTATCTAGATAGTCTAGATAGCAATATCATAATTTGACACGCTGTGGAAAAAATA